>CAOGCB010390088.1:0-17056 GCA_948266635.1 Cnidoscolus chayamansa | reverse complement strand
TACTAAAATTAATTATTTTATTTAAAATATTTTTATTCAACTTTATTTTTTAAATTATTATTTAAAATTTTATTTAATTACAAAAATTAATAGTTATTAACCTTAAATTATAGAATTAAATAATTATATTTTTCAAATTCTCAAAAAATATTATAATTATTTTATATATTACTAATTATTTAATAAATAAATAAACTACATAATTAATTGGTAACTAAAAGAAACTAATTAATTTTGTAGTAATAATTATGGGTGAGCACTCATTGTTTTAAATGATGAATTGAATCCAACCAAACTAGTTTGATTCAATCTGTTCGATTTTACAATTAAATCGATTTAGTTTTGAGCGGACATGATTCGAGTTATGAATATAAATTATAAAGTGAAAGACAACATTAATTTGTCTTCAAGACCTATTACGAGTACTTGTGTAAAAATGTTTAAAGCGTTGTTTCAACACTTAGTGCAATAAGTTATTTGCAACAAAATTGACGAATGCGAAGAAAAGTCAAAATCTATGACACATAATGATGTTCGAGATGAAGTGTTCGTGAATCTACTTGAAGCTAAAGAAAAACAATCAAGAAGAGCATTCAATACGTCCACCATCGCATATGGATGATGAATCACTTTGATATAATGCTGAAACTACTATGGACCTATTTGTTATTTTAGATTAAAATTTTATTTGACGTATTTTAATGTTTATTGGATCTTTTTTATATAAAATAAATTAGACCAGCCCATTATTTTTTTAGAGTAGGAATAGAATCCTTATTTAGGAAGAAATTGACTTTTGTTAATATTATGATAAAACAGAATATATGCATTGTGAGTTCAGTTTAAAGAAAAAGAAAGAACAAGAGGTTAATTTGGATGGAGCTCTGGTTCCAAGAGCCAAACAATTTAAATATTTGGGCTATGTGTTTCAAAATGAATGTCGTATAGACGAATGTGGACCACATAATACAAGTAGGGTGGATGAAGTGGAAGGGAGCATCAGGAGTCTTATGCGACAAGAAAATACCATTGAAGGTGAAAGGTAAATTCTATAGGATTATTGTTCGACCAGCGATGCTATATGGTAGTGAGTGTTGGGTACCTACAGGGCAACATATTCATAAGATGAGCGTGGCAGAAATGAAAATGTTAATATGGATGTGTGGCCATACTAGATTGGATAAAATTAAGAATGAGCATATTCGGCAGAAAGTACAGGTACGGATTTAGTTAGTAATAGACTTGAATGGAGGCGTAAAATTTGAGTAATGGAAGGAGTCTAAGGCATGTGATTGGGATATTACCGGGAGCTTATTTGTTAGAGGATTCATACAGCCGACCTCAACTTGTTTGGGACTAAGGCTTTGTTGTTGTTGTTGTTGTTGTTGTTGTTGTTGTTAATATTATGATAAAGATAACGATTTTAATTAGAATTAGCATTAAGAAACCTTATTATACTAGAATTAGGATTTGGAAGGCTATAAAAGGACCTCCATATATGGAGCCACATCAATTCAATCAATTATCTTTGTGAATAATTTATTTTGCTAGTTTAATAAAATTCTTTTGAGGATTTTGTTTAACTTAGTGTTGCATCAAGAATTGGCATCTTATCGAAGTTAGTAGCTTCGTGACAATTCTATTCTTGTTCCTTGTTCGATTATTTATGTTCTTGATTATTTATCATTCAAGGGTGTAGTAGAATAACAATTAAATTAATCTTGATGTGTGTCTTTGATCTCATTGTGTGACAGGGTTCCTATTGCATGTTAGTCTAGGGTTTTACATCAATTTGATATCAGAGCCTAGTCATAAATAAATTATGATTTATCTCAAAGCCTAGTCATAGATAAATTATGATTTATCTATCTATCATTTATATTATTTATTTTAGTTATAGTTGCGTTCTTTCTTTCGATAATTTATTTTCGCTTTCATTTCATTGTTTTTTTTTTCGCTTTTTTTACAATTTCTATTGCAAAATAAATAATATATATATAATGAAAAAACTTGCAATTAGAAAATTCACATCCAGCAATAGCCAAAGCAAAAAAAAGAGTGAAAAAGGAAGAATTTGCGGTAAGTTTTTTTTTTTCTCGAAGGTACCAAAAGTGCAAGTTTGTAACTTATTTGTTTAGTCTTTATTACCAAACAAAGAATTAACCTGATCATTATTTTAACACTCTTAAATTGTTGTTTTGGATTAATTTCCATTAGTTTAAAGCTTTTGAGCATTGGGTGTTAGTTTATGTTCAATTTCGGTCTCCCTTAGCAGAAGTGTAAAATTCCTTTTAATTTTAAACTAATTTTTTGTTTCTATCTTTGTTATCCTTGTTTCGTTTCATTTATTGGCATTCCATATAAATGTAGTGATATAGTTGCTGCATATTACTCATTATCTTTCATCTTTAGCATGCTTTAACTTCATCATGTGCTATTTATTATTATTTTTATTTGCATTTTGCCTTTAGTTATTATTGTTTTGTTTCTTTATTAATTAGGATATCTTTGTTAATTCTTTTGCTGTGATTTTATCATTCTCGTGTATGTCTTGGTTCTAAAATGAAACACTCATAAGTTGAACATTGAGAGGTAAAAGACTTGAGTGGTGAGTTCATAAGAGGGTAAAGGATAAATTTTGAGTGAAACACAAGTGAAATGACTTCTTAAGATTAAAACACTTGGAGTGATTGTGATGAAATATTTTATTTCTAACCATATTCTTGCGGTTCTAACACCATGTCTAAAAGAGAATATGGAAGTTTTTATGCTAGGATGAATGTGATAAGGGTTATATTTGATTGATGATAATCTTGAATAGACAAATAAAAATTGAAGGAGGATAACTAGTGTACTACACCAACCCAAAGGCGATGAAAAGTAGGCTGAGATGGAGGAAGGTTGTATTGATAAAGAGAATTCCCTCAAATAAGGTATTTACATTAAAGATTTTTCTCACTTAAGAATCTTCCTTTTGTTGCACTTTTGGATCTCACAGTCAAAGTATAACGAACAATAATTTAAAAGAGTTTATACAAATCAAATATTAAGAATAATAAAAGAATAGAAAATACAAGGGTTTTTTTGTTTCTTGAGGAAAATTCAATTTTTTTTACTTCATTTTGTTTGAATAAAATTGTAGCAATTAATACCAGAAGAATCAAATTCGTAGCAAATAATACGAAAAGGAAAGACAACTTTTTTCTTTTTTTTTCTGAATAAAATTGCAGCAAATAATACGAATGGAAAGAAACAATTTTGTTTCTTTTTTTTTTGAATAAAATTGCAGAAAATAATAAGGAAAGAAAAAAAAAAACAATACTAGATAAATTGAAATTTATCTAGCCTTAGCTCTGATACCAAATTGATGCGAAAAACAGAGATCACAATTAGATCAAAAAACCCAACACACAAATTTAGTAAGAATTCAACTTTAGATAAATCAAAGGAATAAATATCACACTGAACCCTTAATTAACTTGTAATTAAGAATACAAATTATAGGACAAATAAGACAAGAATGGATAACGCCATAATACGTATCTTGATAAATTATGGGATTTTTGTTTAAGTATCCTACTAAACCCTTAATAAACAACAACAAATAATGCAACAAGAATTACCTTAATAAGTTATGTGATTCTTGGTGCAACATCAAATGAAGTTGTTCACTCATGTTGGAAAAGGAAAGAAAATCTCATTGAGAAAATATCACTCATGTCTCTTTTATATTTGTTGCCAATATGGAGTTTATATAGTGTTATAATGCTTACTTAAGTGATATATGACTCATACTTCAAAAACAAGATAAAACTAATCCTAGTTAAGTCCTAAACAAATTCTAAATCATATCTTATGCACGATTTTCCTACTAAAGAATAGATTGATTTTATTTATTTTTAAGCCTAAAAATATTACATACGTAGCCCACAAAATAGTCTAAAATATAAGTCTATATATTATTGAACGGGCTTTCTTAATTTAGGCCCAAATGTCTCAAGTAGGACACTCTTCAATCTTATTCCATTTAGATCCACAATCATGAAGAGATAATACCATTGGCTTATCTTCAAACTTGCTTTCTTCAAGCCCACAACAAGCTTCTATCTCAGACCCATTAAACTCTTGTAGGACCATTGGCATCACGAAAGCTTTGAATGCATCCTTTAGCTTCTAGGCCCACAATATTTTAATTGGCTTATGTAGCACATTGATCTCCTCTTCTAATGTTCCCATTCCTTGCCACTCTATGATGATGTGGTAATCAATGCTCTTAATGCAAAGAAAAGCCAAAGTCTGTGACAATAATGATGTTCGAGATGAAGTGTTTGTGAATCTACTTAAAGATGAGGAATAAAGAATAAAGAAAAGCAGCCAACACATCCACCATCGCATATGGACATAATACTCATTTTGGATATGAATGGCTAAAACTACCATGGGCCTATTTGTTATTTTGTATTAGAATTTTATTAGCCCTATTTTAATATTTATTGGAACTTTTTCTAATTAAATAAATTAGGCCAATCCATTATTCTTTTAGAGTAGGAGTATAATCCTTATTTAGAAAGAAATTGACTTTTGTTAGGATTAGGATAAAGATAACGATTTTCATTAGGATTAGGATTAAGAAACCTTATTATAGTAGGATTAGGATTTGGAAGGCTAAGGACCTCTATATATGTGGTCACATCAATTCAATCAATTATTTTTGTGAATAATTTATTTTGCTAGTTTAATAGAATTCTTGTGAGAATTTTATTTAACTTAGTATTGCTTCAAGAATTGACATCTTATCAAGGTTAGTAGCTTCGATACCACATTCATCCATATATATATATATATAAGCTCAAAATTATCCTCAATGCAACATAACACAACATCATTAATGCAACAAATAAAAGGATGCTCCTAATATAATAACTAAATACAGACTATAAGTGATGCATGGGCATGCCAATCAAATATATACATCAAGAATACTATATAAATTACTGTGATATGTCATGATAGATTGTATCAACATCCTATGTCACCCCTATAATGCTATATGGGCTAAGGTGCCTTATCCGAAATGATAGCACTAGTGCCTCCATCTAAGGTAATTGTATCAACACAATTTGCCTCATTTTAATATTCTTCATATATTTTTATTTTGCACGAAGAAAGCACATCTCATGGCCTCTCAACTGATCTTATAAGATCTCGCGGATACTAACCTCAGGCAACATACAACCTCTATGCTAACTAGAGTTACCTTAACTCATATCCCACAACAATGGACATTGTATGAATCAAACCCATGCCATCTAAAGGATAATGCTAAAACTAGAGATAATAAAAAAGACAAATAAGGAACCTAACTATGCATATGACAAACAATGAACCTTAACTCTCTAAAGAACCTAAAGCCTAAGCTATAATACCATCTTTGTCACAACCCAAACTAATGAGTCGAATTGGCACTAGTACTTAGGCTAGCTTAAGGCCACCAAAGCATGTAGTAAGCCCAACTGTTTATAAATCCAAACTTAACTCAAGCCTAAAATATCTTAAATAATCATAAACTCATGTTTTAATTAAAATATATTACACCATATGATAATTTATTTAATATAAATACAATCGGCGAGCCTTGCTCAACCTAAAACATTCTTCAAACAATCTGGGAACCATGCTCAACCTCGATTCCCATAATCTCTCAATATATATAAATACAAGGGCGGATGCGGGGGGGACTAGGGGATGGGGGCCAGCCTGGGCACGTGCCCCCCCGGCGATAGGAAAAGCTTGGAGAGTGCTGTGAGTTTTTTTTTTTTAATTCAAGGCCAAAACGACATCGTTTTGACCCCTTTTTTTAAATTTTAAACCAAAACGGCGTCGTTTTGGCCTTTTAAATTTTAAACCAAAACGACGTCGTTTTGGTTTATTAAAAAAAATAAAACCAGAATGTCACGAAAATATTTTTTTAATTCAAGGCTAAAACGACGTCGTTTTGGCCTTTAAAATTTTAAACCAAAACGATGTCGTTTTGGTTTATTAAAAAAAATAAATCAGAATGTCATGAAAACACAGTAAATAAAAAGCCCTGCCCTTGCGCAGTTCTTTCTAGCCAGTCAGTGACTTAGCCACCAACACTGCCTCTGCCCGAATTTTTAATGAAATATAAAGAATGCAGCAATAGTGCCTGACTAAAATTGCGGTCCTGCGTCCGCCACTGTATATATATATATATATGTACAATAAAATAATTTTCAATATTGTCATCGTGGAGTTCTAAGAGTAGAAAATTATATATGACAATTACTAAATAAACATTTGTGAGAAAAATATGCAGGTTTTGACTGTAAAAAAATATATAGCTCCTCTTGCAAAATGAAAAAAAAAAGTTGAATAAGAGTGAGTGTTTTATTTAGAGAGTTTAAATATTAATTATAATTTTTATAACTATCTAGAACTAATGCAATCCTATAAATGCAACTACAAGTATCAAGAAATTCATCAAATAATTGCACAAGAGAACAAAATGAAGCTACTCATGCACCCCTACATATATTAGAGCCAATCCCCATACTTGGCTCTCTTAATCCAAAATGGTCTCTTATTCCTTTATGCAGAAGTCTAGTGACAACATAATGTTGTACATATGTTGCATGGTAAGAGTCTAGCGATAGTATAATACGTACATACCTCACCTATCCATATCCACAGGAGTCATGCAAGAAAATGTGTCGTACATGCCTTAAGATTCCACATCCATCCATATATGTATAAGCTCCAAATTATCCTCAATGTGACATAGCACATCATTAATGCAATAGGTAAAAGGACATCATTAATGCAATAGGTAAAAGGATGTTCCTAATATAATAACTAAATATATATTATAAGTGATGCATGGGCATGCCAATCAAATATATATACTATTAAAATTACAAAAAAAAAAATTAATATCCAACTCCTAGAGTTGACGACTTGATGACTGTTGGTCTGGCCGGAAGGATGGAATGACCGGTACCAATTACCTTTTCATGAAAAAAACTTTACAATAAGTTTGGGGCATCTAAACATGGTGTAAACAACTATAGGCATGATCATCTTTCTAGACGACCAACTGGGCACCTTAGATTGGTCGAAAAACGATCTTGAGTGCCAATGACCAAACTTTAATTTAAAGGCACCTCTAGACTACCCATTTGCTGAAGGTTACGTGTAAAATCCTAGATTATGTAACCTTAAGATAGACTAGAATATGTAAATGTATTATGTATAAAATGAAATAGTAGATGTTTAATATGTACTTTGATTTGTTAAGTGTAATTTAAATTAAATTATAATATGATAGTGATTAAAACTCTAATTGAAAATCTTATTTAAGAATGAAAGATGAGTTAAAGATATAAGAGGGTTCGGTCATGGTCATTGTATGAGGATGTATCTCAATTAAGTTATGGAGGAGATAAGGCGAAACCAAGAGATGCTAACATAGGTCATGGATGGCATGGTTTTAAGCACGACGAGAAAGAGAAAGAGAGAGATGATGTCTCAGCTTAACCTTGGCGAGAAATAAAGGCAAGTCTCGATTTGTTTTGGCGAGAAAGAAGGGGAGGAGGAAGCCTTATCTCGACTTGAATATTGGATCATGGCAAGAAAGAAAGGAGGAAGAAGGAAGCCATGGTTCGTTTTGGGGAAGGATGAGAGAAAGAATGGACATTTTGAAACCCCACTTAATTGTGTATGATTCATGGTCAAGGTGGGCGAGATAAGTGGGGGAAAATGTTAAAACATGGTTCAGCTTTGGAGTGTGGTGTGATAAGGAGGGAAAGGCTATGTATAAGGTTCAATTTTGGGTGAATAAGAAATATGGGTCTTGGTTGGGACAATGTAAAGAATAGTTAAATGAGTTTTTTGTGAAATTTAAATACGGACATTAAAAATAAATCCTAGATTAAGAGGTACCAATTCATCTTGGCCATCCATTTGTCACAAAGGAGAAGATTAGTGGCAACACTATTTAATTTAAGAGTTTCACCTATCTTAAGTAAATGATTATATGGCAGGAATAAGGGATAAAGGACTTAAGATTTCATTACCTTTTGTTTTGGCGAGTAATGGCTTTGCCAAAGTAGCAAATATGTTTATGTTATTTTATGTGATTGTGTGTGTTTTTGTTATGCTTTATGTTTTTTTTTCTTGTTGTTTTTGCTTAGAAAAGTTTCAGGTATTAATTCAAGCTTTTGGAATGAGAAAAAGAGTAAAAAGAGGATTAAAAAGGCAAAAAATGTGGCTAATTATCCAATTCTAGAGGAAGTTCGCTATCGTGACTCTAAACCACATGGGAGCGATGCATGCATGAAAAGTGATAGTACTTTCATAGGACAAGTCGTGCTCGTGACATCTCTATTCACGATCACGACACGACCTTACAAAAGGCAAAATTGAAAGCTGATTGAAGTGACATGTTGGTTCAACGAATCTGTTCAGTGGCAGTTGATGAAAACCGGTAAAAACCACCCTAACTTGCTGACCAATTACATCTTAAACTACCCACATCAATTTCCTAAAAATACCAATCCAAATGACAGCAAAAACTCAGCAATATCTTTTTCTAGAATAGGCAAGAGCCATTGTTGTTGCTCAAGTCCAGCAACATATCAGAAGACCCCTCGAGGTGTGACGCGCTCCAAGAGGCAGAAGTGTGATTTTTTCTAATCTTCTTCTTGTTCTTTAAGGTCTTTTGTATGTTGTACTTCATTTCCTCTAATCAAAACAACATTGTAAGGATGTGGATTTTATTGAATGAAAAATCTTCTTGAAGTTATGTTATTGATTTTTTTATTTTGTTAATGGATGAGTTTGTTCTCAAAAGGAAATTAAACATTCCATATCAATAAGATAACATTTGCTTTAGACATAAGAATGTGTGAAGTAAAGAGCATGAAATATCATTAACTTAGTTTGACAAAGTATTAAGACTAACTTGTTGTAATAATCAAAAGACAAGGTTTTAGGATTGATTTCTTGTTAGAATAAGGTAAATACATCTAGAAATAGATGTAGTAAATGGCTTTAACTCCGACCGAGAGGTTGGTTAAAATTACTCGAGTGCATTTAAGAAAAGACAATTTTATAAAACTCGAGTTGTGGTTATTGAAAAGATTATTTTGGACATGATCAGACTTTTACTTGAGTTGATGTATCTCTTAAAATAATTTAGGTTAATAATTAATTTTGATAAATCTTATTAGGATTAGGAAATCAATTTTGAATTATCGGATTATTGCGAACATAACATGAAAATATGTAATAGGTGGACCTAACCCGTTCCTTGTGAGAACGAATTTATTATTACTACGTTGTGATCCGTATACTTGCGGGTAAACAAGCAACAAGTTTTTGGCACCGTTGCCGGGGAATGGTGTTTTGTCATTTGTGAAAAACTTTCATTTGTGATTTGCAATTTTGTTTTAGTTTTATTTGTAAGATTAGGTTATTTTGTTTTGTTTATGTCAAATGCTAATTACAACCTTTTGGCAGGAACATTGAATCATCCTTTTGTATGCCGAACACTAGGTCTTCAAATAAAGAATTGAGTAATATCATCTAGAGATCGAGAAATTTTTGTCAAGTCAGAAAAAGAAAAAGAAAAAATGAAGTTCAGGAATAATGAATGAACCAAATTCACCACCGCAGCAAAGGCTGATGGAGTATGTAATTCCAAACCTTACTGGTTCGCAACAAGGAGTTGTTTGACCATCGGTAAATGCTAATCAATTTGAGATTAAACCGACTTTGTTGCAAATGATTCAGAATAGTGTACAATTTTATGGATTACCTAACGAGGACCGCAACTCTCATATAGCCACTTTTCTTGAAATATGTGATACATTTAAGGTAAATTATGTACCGGCGGATGCCATCAAGCTTCGGCTTTTTTCCTTTCACACTGAAGGATAAAGCAAAGGCTTGGTTAAACTCGCTGCCACTGAATTTGATTATTACTTGGGAGCAATTAGCCCAAGCCTTTTTATCCAAATATTTTCCCTTAGCAAAGACCGCCAGACTTATTAAGGAAATAACTTCTTTCACCCAACATGATAATGAATCCTTGTATGAAGCGTGGGAAAGGTACAAAGAACTTCAAAGAGTTTGCCCCCACCATGGCCTTCCTCAAAACATATTGATCCAAACCTTCTACAATGGAGTGAATCCTGCTACGAGAGGTACCATAGATGCTATGACAGGAGGTTCGTTGATGAAGAAAATAACAAATGATGCATTCGATTTGTTGGAGGAAATGGTGAGCAACAACAGCATGTGGCTAACTGAGAGGGCCCAGGTAAGTCGTGTTAACTCTATTCAAGCTTATTTTTCTTCTTCAAATTCTGAAAAGAAAGTGCATGAGTTAGATTCCTTAACTATTATGCAAGCTCAAATTTCAGCCTTAGCACATAAAATTGACAACTTAAATGTGCATAAGTCTACTGCTCTTAGTTGTGAAAATTGTGGTCAAATAGGGCATGTTTCTAGTGAATGAAATTATAGTCATCCGAATGCGGAGGAACAAGTGAACTATGTCCAAGGACAAGTTCGCAATAATCCATATTCGAATAACTATAATACTAGATATAGGAATTATCCTAATACATCATGGAGGAACAATGATAATCAGGAATGAGGAAATCAGGTTAATCAACCACATGATAGGATATGTTATTTGACAAATAAAATTGACAAATTTTTAGATGAGATTAATCAACGCATGAACAATCGGGACGAAAATTTGAAGTGGTTAGAGAATAAGTTTGACCAACTTTTCAAAAATCATTCTTCATCTATACATAACTTGGAAGTACAAGTAGGACAACGTGCCAATGATATTCCATCATGTGGGATGGGAAATCTTCCAAGTAATACCGAAAAAAATCCTAGGGTACATGACAATTAAGGGTTGTAATGATTAGTGTTTGATGTAAATAGGTTAATAGTGTGTTTTTGTTTGATTATTGTTATTTGTTTTGTTTTGCATATATCTATGTTATTTTCATTTAGTATTTTTATTTTTCATTCAATTACAAGACAAAACAAGGCTTGAAAGAAAAAAAAATCCTAACAAAATGGTTTTGTGGGTTGGAAAGTGTGCAAGGACTTAGAAATTTTTTTTCACTGGAGTAAATTCGCGACCGCAACAAAGGAAATCGCGATCGCGAACAGGGGCATTTTGGAGACAGAAACTTTTGAAAGAAATCGTGAGCGTGATTAAAGAGATCGTGAGCGCTACTGAAGGAAAATCACAGGCAGTAACTTTTCTCAATGAACTCGTGAAGAAACCCTAGCGAGCGCGAATCGTGATTAAAAGTGGACAGAAGGTATGTTAATGAAAGTCGCGACGTTCTAACGATCACTTTTCTACCCCTGTCTGTAGTCAAAAGTTGTGATTTTCAGTGTTAACTGCCATTAATTCCCCAAAAGTTACCGTTAATCCCTTCCCTCACCTATAAATATCACTTTATAGCCTCCGAAACCACACAAAACTCTCTCCAACTTTGCTACCCACGATTTCCTTACAAGTTTTTCCCTCCCTCTATGAGTTTTCTATCCTCTTCATCTTTTTCTTTTCTTTTGCTTTCCTATCAACACACCAGCACATTATTTGTTGATATTTTGAAGTGAAAATGCCTTTCAAAAGAAAAGCAAAAAGGAATGTTCCAACTGCATCGTTAGCACCAGAGATGAGGAATCTCACTAACAAATATAATGCCCCATTTCCATTTTTAACAGATGAAGAGGGAAAGCGCTACAAGAAACTAGCTAAATCAACCTTCATAAGTATGTATGTTCTTGATTGCAATTTTTTTATAGAGTATTGGAATCTTAGATAAAGTAGAGCATTATTTGAAAGTAATGAATTTTGAAACCTATGACAGATTAAAAATTTCGAATACTTCTAATTGCACCATAGAATTTCTTACTACTATTGAGTGGGTTGATGACACTAGGTTTGCATTAAAATTTAGAAATAGGGGTGAGGAACTTTCATTGGATTATGAAAAAATGAACTGTTGGTTGGGCTTTCCCACCACAAGATTCCATTTCAAACCTTCGGGTTGGAAGGCATCCTTGGTTTAGGAACAACTAACCGACCAAATAAATTACAATGCTAAAAACGATGGGAACCATTGGATTAAGGATAAGAATCTACTGTATTTCCATAAATACATGTGTTATGCCTTGTTTGGATGGGTGGAAGCCACCAAAGTCCAAACCAATGATTTGTTTTTCTTGGAGTGTATTTTGCAGGAACGGAGCACTGATGTTGCAGGAATACTATTTGATGCCCTTTATACCGCTTCATGCCATCAAGGTAAATCAACCTTGGGTGTGAGTAGTATAGCACCTATATTAGTCCATGCTGCAAGAATGTCACTACCGCCTTCCCGTGAACAACAAACGGGAGATGTACGTCCATTGGGCGGCTCATTCTTGAAGAAGGCAAGATTAGTGGAAGAGTTTTAAAAAGGCAACACGACGATTTACCAATGGAAATCATGGGAGCAACATGTTGGTCTGCATGGAGGTGATGAAGGGACATCGGATGCCTACAGAATGGCAAGTCAAAGAAGTGACAAAGGTAAAGCCCCCGCATCCTCACAAAGAATAGAAGGTGATGAAGAGGAGGAAGAGGTAGTGGGGTGGAGACAGGTTCTCCAATGTGTCGAAGGCTTAGAAGAGTCACATCAAGCCTTACAAGTCAAGGTAATAGGTATGGATACAAAGCTGGACACAATGCACAAGGAGCACTGTAGCATGGCTCTAAAGTGGATGTCCTACTTCCATAAGAAAAATATTGAATTTTCACCATTGCGTCTGGACTCCGCGGAAGATTGAGGTTTTTCTAACCTTATGCCTTTTTCTTTTTCTTTTTGTAATTTTTGTTTGGTTTTATTATATGTTTGCATTTATTCTATCTCTCATTCTCTTTTCCTAAATCACAATGGGGTCATTGTGAACCTTAAGTGTGGGGGAGCAAGTCGTTGCCTCCTAAGAGTATGAAAAAAGAGAGTGAGTCGTGACAGTAATTCTTACATTTGCGACTGTAATATTAGCATATGTAGTTACTGTCTGATTCAGGAAACCATCGCGAGCGCGAATATAGAATTCGCTACCGTGAATTTATGTTTATAGTTTTTGTGTGAGTTTGTGGAGTATTTGCGAGCGCGATGTTAATATTCACGACCGCGAATGCATTTTTGTGTGGTTTTTAATATTACTTGGTGACTGCCATCAAAACCTTTCATTCTTTAGTTCTTTAAACAAATTAAATATATTTATAAGATTATATTTTATTCTTTTTTAGTTTGAGATTCTTGAATATGTTATGAAGTTTGAGACTTTGTTTGAATAAAATGTCCTTATCTTAGAAGCTAAGCATACCATTTGGAAGACCTTTACCAAAATTTTAAAGTCTCTAGTTAATTATCTAGACAATATTTTGATATGGAAATTTTGCATCCTAACTTGGAAATGATAATAGAAAGGAATAGGAAACTAAAGCCATAATACATGTGTGTTTCAAGTTAATAAAGAATAAAGGTATTGCAAGAGAAAAACCAAGTTGAGTAAAATAGCGGAAAAACGTTATGAAAAAGGTGAGAAAGTGGTATGGAGCATAAGATGTAACCACTTTGAGGTTTTTCTATGTTGAAGTAAAAAAAAGTAGAAGAAAAAGTGCCATACTAGATGTAACACAAGAGATGAAAAAGGTGAGAAAGTGGTATGGAGCATAAAATGCAACCACTTTTGAGTGATAGAAATAAGTTACCTAAAAATGCCTTGAAATGAGAAACAATACATGTGTGCTCCAAATTGTCCAAATTTCTTTCTTATTGTTCATTTCAAGAAGGGAAAAATCATTTATTTTATATCTAAGTTTGGTTAGTTTTTTAACTTTAGATTTTGTTTGTTAAAGTTCTTCCATATAGTATGTTTTACTTGATAACTTAGTTTTATTCTCAATATTGTTTTGATCTTGGTAACATATTTAAGAAATCCAAATAGGAAAGGTAAAATAAAATCTATGAAAGCATTTGTTTTAAAGGGGGATGTTTTGCTTAGGGATAAGCAAAAAACTTAAGTGTGGGGGAATTGATGGCTTTGCCAAAGTAGCAAATATGTTTATGTTATTTTATGTGATTATGTGTGTTTTTGTTACGTTTTATGTTTTTTTTTTTGGTTAGAAAAGTTCAGGTATTAATTCAAGCTTTGGAATGAGAAAAAGAGTAAAAAGAGGATTGAAAAGGCAAAAAATGTGGTTAAGTATCCAATTCTAGAGGAAGTTCGTGATCGTGACTCTAAAGCATACGGGCACGATCCATGCATGAAAAGAGACAGTAATTTCATAGGACAAGTCCCGCTTGCGACATCTCTATTCACGATCGCGATACGACCTTACAAAAGGCAGAACTGAAAGCTGATCGAAGTGACATGTTGGTTTAACGAATCTATTCGGTGACAGTTGATGAAAACTGGTAAAAACCACCCCAACTTGTTGACCAATTACATCTTAAACTACTCACATCAATTTCCTATAAATACCAATCCAAGGAAACAAAATAAAGAGAGGATTATGACAGCAAAAACTTAGCAATATCTTTTTTCAGAATAGTCAAGAGCCATTCTTATTGATCAAGTCCAGCAATATATCAAAAGACCCCTCGAGGTGTGACGCCCTCCAAGAGGTAGAAGTGTGATTTTTTCTAATCTTCTTCTTGTTCTTTAAGGTCTTTTGTATGTTGTACTTCATTTCCTCTAATCAAAACAACACTGTAAGGATGTGGATTTTATTGAATGAAAAATCTTCTTGAAGTTATGTTATTGATTTTTTTTATTTAATTGTTAATGGATAAGTTTGTTCTCATAAGGAAATTAAACCTTGCATATCAATAAGATAACATTTGCTTTAGGCATAAGAATGTGTGAAGTAAAGTGCATGAAATATCATTAACTTAGTTTGACAAAGTATTAAGACTAACTTGTAATAATCAAAAGACAGGGTTTTAGGATTGATTTATTGTTAGAATAAGGAATTAAATACATCTATAAATAGATGTAGTAAATGACTTTAACTCAGACCAAGAGGTTGGTTAAAATTACTCGAGTGCATTTAAGAAAAGGCAATTTCATAAAATTCGAGTTGTGGTTATTGAAAAGAATATTTTCGACATGATCAAACTTTTACTTGAGTTGTTGTATCTCTTAAAATAATTTAGGTTAATAATTAATTTTGATAAATCTTATTAGGATTAGGAAATCAATTTTGAATTATCATATTATTGCAAACATAACATGAAAATGAGTAGTAGGTGGACCTAACCCGATCCTCATGGGAACGAATTTATTATTATTATGTTGCGATCCATATACTTGCGGGTAAAGAAGCAACAACCCTCAATCGTCATCTATTATTGTCTCTTACTAAACTTGCTGCCCTAGTTTGAAATTCATTGTTTGGAGCTTGATTATTAGTTCATGTCTTACACCAGCATAAGCATATACTTAGAAATTGAATTGAACAACTATTTTGAGCACTAGGGTGAAATTCGGCCATTCGGCCACCCTAAAACTTTTGGTTTGAACTTGTTGTTCTTAGGGTTATTTGTTGATTACTAGCTTTGATAAGTGGAATAAAGTAGGTCCATGGTTAATTTTACTTCGTAGTAAGTTAACTTCACTCATCTTGTCCTAAATTGTCTACTTTGTTAATTCTAGTATTTTCAACTTATTGCTTCAACTTGCTTTGCCTTTTAACATTGCTAAAGTGTTATTTGCTTGGCTCTACGCTTTAGTTCATTAATTCAAGTGATACATTTTCTTGTCCTTGTATTACCTCCAAATCGTATTGTCTACTTTCTAGAGCATGCGCATTACTAGGTTTATTCTTTGCTTTTCTAACTTTCTCTTGACTTTTGTAACAACTTTGGAGTTCTAAAATGCAATTATTCAAATAGAAAGAATGGTAAAAGGCTAGAGTGAAATTGCTATAAATTGCAAAAGCCAATTAAGAGAGAAACACGTGAGGGAGTTGTACACTAACTATTTTTCTTTTAGTTCTTATTTTGTATTATTTTTTCGGATGTCACATTCTTTTGGAGAAGCAAATAGTAACACCCTAAAGGTGGATGATCCGAAATTGCAAGCAATATTGGATGCCTTTTCTGGAGAAATGGGGAGGATGACTAGGCTTATGCTGGATTTTAAAGATAGATTAGACCAACAAGAGCAAAAGGGAGACAAGAATGACTCTAATGCCACCAAGGGAGGTGTGATAAATTCCAAAGATCAGTCTAAGCAAACTTGGTATGAAGAGTATGATGAGGGTAAAGATTAGGATAAGGAGCCCTTGTGGACAAGAGGGGGCCGAAATAGTAGAGGTAGAGGAAGAGGAATTGGAAGAGGTCGTATGTACAAAAACGAAGTCTTCTATGAAGATGATTATATGGAGGCTAAAACTTAGTTGGATGGTAAGTTGGGGAACATTAAACTTAAGGTACCACCTTTTAAGGGACGCAATGATACAGAAGAATACTTGGAATGGGAGAGGAAGGTTGAGATGATCTTTGACTGTACTAGGTACACTGAAGAGAAGAAGTTTAAAATCGTAGCCTTAGAATTCCAAGAGTATGCTTTGTTTTGGTGGGATTAGTTGAATCAAAATAGGAGGAAAATGGGTAGAATACCTATTCACACATGGGACTCAATGGAGGAAATGATGAACATGGCTATGAAGATTGAGAAGCAACAGAAAGGAAGAGGGACTACCTCATATAGGGCTGCCCAAAATTATAGGAATTCATGGGGTTCAAAATGGCCAAAGAAAAAGAATGAAAAGGACTTTACAAGCATTAAGAACAAAGGAGCAGATTCGGGTTTTAAGAATCACACCACTAATGCTCCTACTCAACATGAGGGTTTGGGTTCTAACATCCCTAGCCGTGACATCAAGTGCTTCAAGTGCCTTGGAAGGGGCCATATAGCTTCTCAATGCCCTAATAAGAGA
>CAOGCB010389839.1:0-15136 GCA_948266635.1 Cnidoscolus chayamansa | reverse complement strand
GCAAAAACATGGGTGCCAGCCTTCAGTTCAGTTATTTCACATGGCTGAAAACCTTCCAATTTCTTGAAGAAGGCAGCATCAGCATCCTTTGCGGCTGCAATCTGAAGCCACAACCATTCAAAACCAAATGGAGAAAAGTGACCAACATAGATCATAAAATGAAAAGATGGCCCCAATTCTTTTAAACATCACCAGCTCACCGAGTTGACTGTGCGATCCAACCGATAAACAGGAAATCGAAGGAAATACATTCCAGCAGATGTAACCTTTCCAGTTTTTGCACTGTCCTCCTACATCCAACAATTATGAAGAAAATGTTAACATGAGAAAAATGGATGTGTTACACCTACAACATACATAGTCTAGAGTCGTCACAGAACAAGTGACATCACTTCAGTGGAAAATTTTTATGTTATTATTAGTATTGTGATAACATGAGACTTATGCGACAAGAAAATACCATTGAAGATGAAAGGTAAATTCTATAGGACATGTTTGGTGATAAGGTGAGAGAAGGAAGACTTAGATGGTTTGGGCATGTTTTACGGAGACCTCTCCATGCGGCGGTTTGCAAGTTGGAGAACTCGATGGTTGATGGGGCTAAGAGAGGTCAAGGTAGACCTAGGACAGTTTGGAAGGAAGTAATAGCTAGAGACTTACGAGCCTTAAATATTGATGCGAATTTAGTTAGTAATAGACTTGGATGGAGGCATAAAATCCGTGTAATGGAAGGAGTCTAAGGCGTGTGATTGTTGATATTGCTTGTGAGCTTATTTTATTAGAGGATCTATACAGCCGACCCCAATTGGTTTGGGAATAAGGCTTGTTATTATTGTTGTTGTTATTGTAACAATGGATAAGGGAGGACTAAATCCTACGATTTTAATCCGAGGGACAAAATAGACCTTTCTTATGCCAACACGAAATCTTTGAAACCTTGGAAAATGAATCACACAGCAAGGCTCATGAACATCAATCTTACTTCATTTTTTTTATCTACAAAACTTCAACGATTGAGATTAAAAGAGATCACTTGAACCTATTGGCCTGGCTCTGGTAGTCAGAAACAATTTTCATGGGAAAAAACGATGGTCCATTTTGACATTGAAGAGAAGTAAGGGCATACCCGGTTGTCTTTAACTGAGGTAGCAAAAAAAGCATATAGGTGAGTTACTAGCTCTATCTTTGGGGCAGTCTTAATGCTTAATGGGAGGAGACCCCTGACACTCAGTGCAAGGGATACTAAGGGGAGTATGTTGGATCACTCGATGGGATAGGAATAGAAATGAATGACTCGACGAATCATTACTCGAAAAATTATTCTTTGAAAATGGGTATCACTTGGTCCCTTCAGATTGAGACTGTCATCCAAATATTCAAAAGATAACCAAGTAAGCCATAGGCTAGGCCTAATTGAGACAACTTGATCCGATAGATAATAACATATACATGCTTTCATTATTTTAAACCTTTTGAATTTCCTCAATGTGTCTACATACATTAATATATATATATATATATATATATTAGAATGGGACATCTCGTGAAAGAGAATAATAGATTAAAGTAAATAATTACTATTTCCTTAATTTTGAAAGTTATATGGAATTTTATTTATTTTAAAAAATATTCTAAATATATAAAGATATAACAATTATTTTTATATTGATAATTATAATTTTGATTATAAACCTTAATTATCGCTAAATATATAATATTTTTTTAAATATAAATAATATTTCAAACCCTCATCCGCAAGATAGTTCATAGTTATTTTATATATCCATCTTGCAAATATTTTTATTATTACGAAAATACTTATTATTGATTCTCTTACCTTTCAATTTAAAATAAAATATTTATAATAATTTAATTTAATTATTTTTGTATTGATTTTTTAAAAATCTTATGCTTTTTAATTTAAGAAATTTTAATTTTAAAATAAATTGAAGTCATACATAAATTTATAAGAATTTACTTAAATTCTTTTCAATATTTTACATAAAAAGTTAGTGAAAATATCAATTAATTGATTTAATTTCTTCTTAATAAAATATTTTATGGTGATCATATTTAAAATTATTATATTTTTTATATATTATAAATATATAAATATGTAATATATACTATTATAAGAAATAACATAATTAAATATTATATATAAAAATATTTTACTAAGTGCATATACTCAATATATAAATATGTATATTTTCGTATTCTATTTACCATCAACTGTGTTAAATAAAATAAAATATAAAAAAATTATCTCTCTCTATATATAATGAAGAATAAATAATATAATTGACAAAGTATAAAATAATTTTGGATAATTTAATCATTCATTTATTTAAATAATTTTGGCAAAGTATAAAATAACTAAAATATAATTGGTTTATGTTAGTCTTGGTAATTTTAATATATAATTATTTAATCTCTATAATTTTAAATCACAATTATTTAGTCTTTATAATTTCAAATCACAGCCATTTAATTTCAAAATAATAACTATTTAGTCTTTAAAAATAATAAAATAGAATAAATAGTTAACAATATTGATACAAACATTGTCCCTGATGGACAAAAGAGCATTCCATGGATGATTTTCAAGTCCAATCACGCGATCTTGGACTAATTGTCTGAAGGAACAACTTCAGCTCTTCGTGTAATTTTGTGTTGAAAGAGGGTTGTTTAAATATAGAGAACTTCATAATGAAAACATTGAGAACACTAGTTATGTAAATAGAATTAGGCTTATATTTTGAGTTTGAGACTTATTTTGAGTTGTAGTTTAGTTAGCTTGAATTTTTTGTCTTATTTTTTAGTTTTGGGCTTGTTTTGAGGTTGCTGGTTTTTCCCTTCTTGATTTGGAAGAGTTGGACTTGTTGAAACCAACTTTGGATTTATTCATTTAGATTAGTTTTTTTTTTATTTAAGTTTGTTTTGGGTTAGAGTATATTTTTGAATCATGTAATCAGATTCTGTATGTTTATCCAAGAAGGATATTGGAAGAAGAAGAGTTCAAAATCTAAAGATCTTATCTTGAGAAGATTTTATCTAGAGAAGATTCAGATTTGAAGAGTCTAGAAATTTTGAAGAACTCATCACCACTAACATTCCATCTACATTCATTTAGGGGACTAGATATCGATTAAATTTATTTGTTTACATTGTAATCCTTAACCATTATTATAAATAGGGCTTGTACCTTCTTGGTGGAACACATCGAATATATTAAATGAAATATGAGAGTTTTTTTAATTAAAAGAGAGTTTTCCTAACTTTATTTTAACTTTATGCATAAGGTATTATTTGGGTTGGGATTGAGTGTTCAATTGCTACCTATTTCAATTCCTATTTCTTATGTTTTTTAGCACTTTAATTCAATCGGGTTTAAGAGGAATTATTCTAGTTTCTTTTTTAAGTTCTTTTGGGTTGTGTTTTTAGGTGTAAGAACAAATCATTTCCATTATTGATTATTTCCATTTTTTTTAGATCAAAATTGATCAAGGAGTTTTAAGAATTGTTGCCGATTTTGGGTTCCACATCATTTGGTATCAGAGCTTTAGATCACCAAGTAATTATCTATCCTTCTTATTTATATTATTTCTATAATCTTTTGTTAATATTCATCTTGTTCTTAGGTTGTTCTAAATTAAAATTCAAGTTTGATTGTCAAAAGTCTTTTATTTGCTTATTTAGTATTTCCATGAATTGGGCTTGGATATATTTAAAAAAAAAAAAAGTCTACCAAAAAAAATATTAGATTTGTAATATAGCTTGTTTCTCTTTGCAAATTGAATTTATCATTTTTTTAATATTGTAATTGGGGCTGTTTGGGTTCGAATCACATCAATTAAGTTTGAATTCCTTCAAAACCATTCTTTCTCTATTGTTTGAGTGTTTGGAGTGATAATTTGGAATTTCGATAGGGAATTACAAGTTTCGCACATAATTTCCTTATTCATCATTTTTTTCATCTTAAATTCTCCCTTTTTTTTTATACCAAATTGCATCTTTTTACATCGTAGGCATCAATTTAGTTTTCCTTCCTGCCTAATTAAAAAAAAATCAAATATACACTTCTTTTTTCTTTAAGTGTGTATTAATCATTTATTTATTGGGGTTCTATTTACTTCTAGTCTTGTGTGCCAATCTTTTATTATTAGAAGCTCTTATTGAATTCTAAATTGAACTTGAGTGCATTTGGACACATTGATTGCTGATCGAACTAATCCCTTTTGCATAGAGCCAAAAAGAGAATTTGAATGGTAAAAGACAAGTGTGTGTAAGCTTAAAAGAGGGAAAAAAACATGTTTTGAGCGAAACACGAGAGGGAGTGTTGTGAGGTTGCAATATTTGTTTTTCTCTTGTGTAAGAAATTTCAGGATTCTTTATAATGGAGACACAAGAGAGTAGTAGCAGTTCAAAAGACTAAGAGTTCATTCTTAAAGCATTGCAATAACAATTTGAAAGAATGCAATAGGTTCTTGCCAATATGAATGAGAAGTTGGAGAAGCAACAGAGGGAAATTAACTCCATCGTGGAGGGGCTGCTTAAAATATTCCTAGGGCAAGGAGGATGCCTTCATATGAAGATGAAATGGAGGATAATTTTGATGACCAAGCTACTATGGTCAATCAAAGGTGCAACTTTGGTGGAGGCAGACTTGACCTTGATAGAAATATTGGGACTATTAAAATGAGAATCAAAACATTTCCAGGCAAGAATGATCTAGATGCCTATTTAGAGTGGGAGCAAAAGGTGGAGCTTATATTCGAGTGTCACAACTATTTAGAAGAGAAGAAGATAAAGCTAGCAGCTGTGGAATTTAGAGAATATGCCATAGTGTGGTGGAATCAATGCACTAAAAGTAGAAGACGAAATGGAGAACGTCCTACTACCACTTGGGGCGAAA
Source organism: Cnidoscolus chayamansa (assembly GCA_948266635.1). Lineage (NCBI taxonomy): Eukaryota > Viridiplantae > Streptophyta > Magnoliopsida > Malpighiales > Euphorbiaceae > Cnidoscolus > Cnidoscolus chayamansa. Next base: position 10,221 of record CAOGCB010389839.1, on the reverse strand, counting down.
TGAAGGATGCAATGAGGAAAATGTTTGTTCCTAACCATTATTACCGAGATTTGCATAATCAATTGCAAAGTCTTATGATGTTGTGCCAATGCAGGCTAGTCACATACTCCTGGATAGACCATAGCAATGGGATAGGAGAGTAACACATGATGGGTTTTTAAATAGGTACTTTGTGGAAAAAGAGGGTAAGAAGAATACTTTACTACCCATGACCTCTAAACAGATTTTTGAAGATCAAATCCAACTTGAAAAATCACATGAGGAATTTGTAAAGAAAAAGGCTGAAAGGAAAAAAGAAAGAGCGAGAAAAAGAGAGAAAAGAGCATGAGAGAAAAGCAGAATGTAATAAAAAGAAATTAAAAGAAAAGAGAGAGAGCATTTTGGCCTTGGAGGAAAAAGAAGGAAAGAAAGTAAGATTCTTTGCGAGATCGAGGGAAGTGAGGAAGGCTTCTTTCTCTCATAAGCCAATGATTGTACTCATGTACACGGAGGCTTCCTTTTCTTCTAACGATAATGAACCATCCATTCCTAGTGTTGTGGTTGATATTTTGCAGGATTATGAAGACATGTTCTTAGAAGACTTGCATCGTGGTTTGCCACCATTGAAGGGTATCAAGCATCAAATAGACCTCATCCCCGGGGCTGTAATTCCTAATCGACTAGCATATAGGAGCAATCTAGATGAAACTAAAGAGCTTCAACGGCAAGTTGAAGAGCTATTGGAGAAAGGCCACATTCGTGAGAGCTTAAGCCCATGTGCAGTGCCCATCCTATTGGTGCCTAAGAAAGATGGCAGTTGGCGTATGTGTGTTGATTGTCGAGCGGTCAACAAAATAATTGTAAAGTATCGACTCCCTATACCACGTCTTGATGATATGTTAGATGAATTACATGGTGCTTGTATGTTTTCAAAAATTGATCTTAAAAGTGTTTATCACCAAATTAGAATGAAACGTGGAGATGAGTGGAAGACTGCTTTTAAGACTAAATACGGGATACCTGTTGGCTTAACCAATGCACCTAGTACTTTTATGTGCTTAATGAATCATGTGTTGTGTGAGTTCATTGGCAAATTTATGGTTGTCTACTTTGATGACATTCTTTTGTATAACAAATCCATTGATGAGTATGTCATGCATTTGCATGTGTATTTGATGCTTTGCGCAAATTCAAGCTATTTGCTAATATGAAGAAATGTACATTTTGCATTGATCCCGTCATATTTTTGGGATATGTGGTGAGTGCAAATGGTATCGAGGTAGATAGTGAAAAGGTAAAGGTAATTCAAGAATGGCCTAAGCTTAAAAGTGTTACTGAGGTGCGTAGCTTTCATGGCTTGGCAAGTTTCTATAGGAGATTTGTCAAAGATTTTAACACCATTGTTGCCCCATTAACTAAAATTATGAAAAAGGATAAGGGTTTTGCTTGGTGTAGTGAACATGATCATGCATTTGCTTTGTTGAAAGATAAGTTGTGTGATGCACCATTATTAAGATTGCCTAACTTTGATCTTACCTTTGAGGTTGAGTGTGATGCCTCTAGGATGGGTATTATTGTTGTGTTAATGCAGGAAAAACGACCAATTGCTTATTTTAGTGAAAAGCTGAATGGTGCACCTTTGAGTTATTCAACTTATGACAAGGAGCTATATGCATTAGTGAGGGCGCTTGATAATTGGCAACATTATTTGCTTTCAAGGGAGTTCATGATACATACTGACCACGAGTCCTTGCATTATTTGAAAGGACAAAGCAAACTAAACAAGAGACATGCCAAGTGGGTGGAGTTCATTGAATCTTTTCCATATGTGATTCAGTACAAATAAAGAAAAGAGAATATTGTTGCTGATGCACTTTCTCGAAGGTACACTCACTTCTACAGATTCTACGAAACTATTGGGATTTGAGCATTTGAAAGAATTATATGCACATGATGCTGATTTTGCTAATGTGTATAAGGCTTGTCAGCATGTGGCATTTCACGAATTTTATATGAAGGAGGGCTTTCTTTTAAAGAAAAATAAGTTATGTGTGCCTATTTGTTCAGTATGTGAATTGCTTGTGCATGAAGCCCATAGTGGTGGATTAATGGATCATTTTGGAATTGATAAAACACTAAGTATATTGCATGAGCATTTCTTTTGGCCTAATATGCATAAAGATGTTGAATGCATATGTACACATTGCATTTCATATAGGCAAGCTAAGTTTAGGACACAACCTCATGGGTTGTACATGCCATTGCCTATACCTACTCACCCTTGGATTGACATATCAATGGACTTTGTGTTGGGATTGCCTAGGACGAGGAAAGGTCGTGATAGCAATTTTGTGGTTGTAGATAGATTTTCCCCAATGGCACATTTCATACCATGCCATAAGACAGATGATGCCACCCATATTGTGAACTTGTTTTTTTGTTAAGTAGTTCGCTTGTATGGCATTCCTAAGACGATTGTATCTGATAGGAATGTCAATTTTTGTAGCCATTTTTGGCGTGTTAGGGTCTAAATTAGGGACGAAGCTTTTGTTTTCAACTACTTCTCACCTTCAAATGGATGGGCAAACATAAGTAGTTAATCGTACCTTAGGCACTTTATTGCGTGCTGTTGTTGGTAAAACTTTGAAAACTTGGGAAGATTTTTTTTCCATTTGTGGAGTTTGCATATAATAGGAGTACGCATTCTACTACATGTTTTCTCCTTTTGAAATTGTGTATAGCTTTAACCCACTTACTCCTCTTGATTTATTGTCTTTGCCTACTAATGAGCTTGTTAGCATTGATGGAAGTAAGAAAGCAGATGTGGTTAAGTCTATACATAAGAAACTGCATCAACAAACTGAGACAAAGAATGAACGGGTAGCTGCCAAGGAAAATAAGGGAAGACACCCAGTGACATTTGAACCCGGAGATTGGGTTTGGGTTCACATGTGTAAGGAGCGATTCCCTACGAAAAGAAATCAAAGCTAGATGCTTGCGGTGATGGTCCATTTCAGATTATTGCAAAGATCAATGACAATGCTTACAGAGTGAACGTACCAGGTGAGTATGATGTTTCAAATGCCTTCAATGTTAGTGATTTGTCTCCTTTTGCTTTTGATACATATTTAGATTTAAGGACAAATCCTTTTGAGGGCAAGGAAAATGATACAAGCATTGTCCTGGATGCACGAAAGGGCAATCCAGACATGGAGGATTTTTCATGTCCAACCACACGATCTCGGGCTAATTGTCTAAAGGAACAACTTCAGCTCTTCGTGCAATTTTGAGTTGAAAGAGGGTTGTCTAAATATGGAGAACTTCATAATGACAATATTGAGAACCCTAGTTATGTAAATAGAATTGGGCTTATATTTTGAGTTTGAGACTTGTTTTGAATTGTAGTTTAGTTTGCTTGAATTTTTGGGCTTGTTTTGAGATTGTTGGTTTTTTCCCTTCTTAATTTGGACGAGTTGGACTTGTTGAAACCAACTTTATATTTGTTCATTTAGATTAGTTTAATTTTTATTTAATTTTATTTTGGGTTGGAGTATATTTTTAAATTATCTAATCAGATTCTATATCTTTATCGAAGAAGGATATTGGAAGAAGAAGAGCTCAAAATCTGAAGATCTTATTCTGAGAAGATTTTATCTAGAGAAGATTTAGATTTTAAGAGTCTATAAATTTTGAAGAACTCATCATCACCAACATTCCATCTACATACGTTGAAGGACTAGGTAGCAATTAAATTTATTTATTTACATTGTAGTTCTTATCCCTTACTATAATAGGGCTTGTACCTTTTTGGCGGAACACATCGAATACATTGAATGAAATATGAGAGATTCTTTGATTAAAAGATAGTTTTCTTAGCTTTCTTTTAACTTTATGCATAATATGTTGTTTGGATTGGGATTGAGTGTTCAATTGCTACCCATTTCAATTCCTATTTCTCATGTTTTTTAGCACTTTAATTCAATCGAGTTTAAGGGAAATTCTTCTAGTTTCTCTTTTAAGTTCTTTTGGGTTGTGTTCTTAGGTGTAAGAGTAAATAATTTCCATTGTTGATTATTTCCATTTTCTAAATCAAAATTGATTAATGAGTTCTAAGAATTGTCGCCGATCTTGGGATCATCAAATATGAAAATATAGACTTTTATATATTTTTTTGAAAACACATGGACTAAATCGATCATTTCACTAAACCGTATAGGCTAAATAATAATTCTCCCTTCTATTAAACATGATTCCCTATAATTTAAGAAATTATTTTTTATTATAATTTTTATATAATATTATATTTGTTAATATAATATTATATATTTATATCTAATATTAATAATTTTAATATAGAATTAACTAATTATATTATGTAAGTTTTAATAAGTATAATATTATATTGATTTAATCTCTTATATTATTTAAATTACTAAGAATTAATTGAAAATAAATTGATAAATTACACACATCGTCCCTAAATTTTAAAGGTTGTAGCAATATGTTTCCTAAACTTCAAAATATAATATAAACCCCTTAACATTGAATTTGTATACTTTAAAATCCTTCTTTCATTCAGTTGTTGGTTTCTCAGTAACAAATTGATGTGGCTTATCTAATGATGAAGTGATTCATCTATTTTCTCTTCTCAATTTCATGCCATATATCTACATTTAAAAAAAAAAACACATTTATCTAAGCACCATTTATCTCTCTCTCCTTTCTTATCTCACCAAAATTGAGTGACCTACTCCCATCATTTTTTAAAAAATTGCGATTGTGAATTAGAAAAACTCAACATCCAAAGCTTAGTATTGTGCGATTGTGAGTTTCCATTTGTTTCTATTTGTCTTTAATTGAAGGAAAAAGACCACAAACAATGATTTAACCAGTGCAAAGTGGATATCTAATATTTCAAATTTCACAAGGAGACAAGTTTTGAGTTGAAGGGGACCACAAATAAGCTTCGACAAAAAAAAACATAATGCCTTACAATAGTGTGCCTAGTAAGGCAAAAAACAATTATGGCTTTTGTTTTATTCATATTATTTAATATGTTATGAAGCATGTTGATAAAGTTAGGATTTTGACATGAATGACTATATTTTAGCTTGTTGACATACAAATTTATTTTTTTTCTTAGAAATTTCATAAATGTTGATTGTTGTTGAGTTGCTATCCTATTTAGGTAACCTATAAATACACTTATTGTTACATAAGGTTACTATTTTGGCCTTTAGTAAATTGTTACATACACATTACTTTTATTATCTATATTGTATAAATATTAATAATCATGCTATCATATTTAGATAACTAAAAAACACACCTCTTATAAATTGAATATTAATTTATATAGGTTTAAGTAATAGAAAATTATTTAGTATTACCTTGCACTATAGTGGTTCTTTACGTGAGACAAATCATTATGATGCACCGGTTTGGAATGTTTCTAAATTAGAAAAATTTACAATGTCACTGATACAAGTAGATAAAAGGTTTCAAGCCTTACAATTTAGAGGGGTGTTTGAGATATTTTTGAAAGGAGCATGATAAGGAGAATTATATGGGTTTAAATTTTTAGAAAATGACACTCAAGTGCTTGAGATGTGTATAAAAGCTTAATCGGTAGGGGCTGTTGATATATATGTTCATCATATGAGTAAGCATGATTTGAAAAAAATATATATATTTATGGTGGAAGAAAATTCAAAAAATACAGTTGTGCTTGAATTAATTGAACATGAGCCACATGTTTCACTTATAGGTGCAAAAACTAAAAATACTAAGGGAAAAAGCAAGACAAAATGAGGAAGGTTTTTGAAGTATAAGGGTCGTACATAAACTAATGTTAGAGTGTACTTCTAGTCATCGGATAGCTCTCTAGTTAATGAGGATGACAATGATGTTGCTATTGGTGAAAATGAAAATTTCCATGTGCAAGGAACATTCAAAGGATTAGTATTATAAATTTTGAGAGAGGAAATCAGAACACTAGCAATTTTGATTTTGATTTATAAGTTGGGGAAACACTTAGTGGTAATGATAATCAAATGCACGATTTAAGGGGGCACAGATAACGGGATTAAAGTATCAAAATGATTACCATGTAGATGTACAAATAGGAGGGTTAGATAATCAAGATGATTACCATGTAGATATGCAAACAACAGGTTTTGAGCATGATAAATCTGAAAATATGGGGGAGCAAACGAGAGAATTAGAGAATGAAGATTTTGACCATGGTTTTTTTGAAACTACCATAGGAGATCAATATGGAAATATAGATGACTTGAATGATGAAGATTACAACATAGAAGTTGGTGATGAAGTTGTGGAAATTGTGTTTGATGAGACTAAAGTTAATGCAAATGGGGGCAGATTAAATGGAAGTAAGCAAAAGGTTTGAGGAATCAAATTATGCATCATCTGATGCTTTATTGATAGATTCTAATTCTGAACAAAAGGATGGTTTTAGGTATCTTGATTTTATTATTGAGAGAGATATGCAAGATCCTACTTTCCAAGTAGGTGCTATTTAAAAATAAAGAGGAATAATTTAAGGATGCATGTATAAACTATGGTATTAAACATAAGTTTCAAATTCACTTCCAAAAGAATGGTTGCATACGGGTCCTTTCCAAATGTTATAAATCTTGTGGATGGAAGATTTATGTAAATAAAAGAAATCTCAAAGACCCATTGGATCTTACTATGCAGATTAAGGGTGGTACCTTCATACATTTTCGTGGCAGAGTTTTTAACTTTCACTTTACATCTAAATGGTTGGCACAAATATATTTAGACACCAAATTAGAGTTTGTCAAGTTTGATTTAAGGAGTTAAGTAGAATTGAAGTTTTAGTATTAATAGGATGAAAGATTATAGGGCCAAACAATGAGCAATGATCACTATTCATGGTGATGAGAAAGAGCAATTTGAGAATTTTTATGACTATAGGGAAGAGATTCTCATGACTAATTCAAGGACTACATTTGAGTTTTTTTTTTCTGACAGAGGAGCTTTTGAAGGACTTTATATTTGTTTAAGGCCACTAAAAAATGCATTTTATGCTGCTGCATTAATATGATTTGCTTAGATGGATCTTGACTTAAAAGAACATATGGTGACCAACTATTATCTGCAGTTGCAATTGCAATTGATCCTACTGATTGCATATTTTCACTTGCATATGTAGTTGTTAGAAAAGAAAATTGACAGACATGAAAACGGTTCCTTGAGCATCTAAAGAAGGATTTGCAAATACATAATAGTCATATTTAAACCTTTATTTTAGACAAACAAAAGATATTTAAATTAATTTCCATATTTAAGTTGTTAATTTTTACAATATATTAATTATCTTTATTGATTTTTATGTTTTATCTTTTTGTTATAATGTTGGTGTACTATATAGATGATTTACAAAGCTTAGTTGGAGTTGTTCCCTAACTCAGAGCATAAATTAAAGCATCAATTGTTAAATATTATTAGGTCTTCATACATAACCAAATTAAATTTGTGGTTAGAATTTTTTTAAAAAAAAAATATGGAAGCAAGAGAATGGATTAATGAGAGGCCATGTGAAAAGAATGGATTAATGAGAGGCCATGTGAGCATTAAAGTAGGGCTTGTTTTAAAACTGAAGTACTTTGTGACATGCTCACAAATAATCTTTGCTAATATTTTAATATGTACATATTGGATGCTTGGGATAAATTAATAATTATTATGTTAGAACTTATTAAAACTAAATTAATGAAGAAGCTCTTAAGAAAAAAACAGTAGATGAGCAAATTTCAAGGGATTTTATGTCCAAAAATAGAAAAAAAATGAAATGAAGGATGTAGCATGCATGTTTGAGCCTCAATTTTCAGGGTCCTAATGTTCAAGTGTTTGAATGTGGTGTGCAATTTGTTATTAACCTTGAAGTAGAACATGTATCGATAGGAAATGGGATGTAAATAGTATCCCTTGTACACATGTATGCTCAGTAATTTATGACAACAATCAGTAATATGAGCAATACATGCATGAATGTTACAGAGTTGTTACCTATGAGAGGGTTTATAATTTTTACATAAATCTAATAAATGGAGAAAATTTGTGGCCCAAAGGTAGCACAAGAAATAAACTCCTACCTCCAGAATATTTAGAGCAAAAGAAAGGAAGAAAAAAATAGCAAGGTGCAAAGACGTAGAGAAAATTGAAAATACAAGGCCTAAAGGAAAAATATACATAAAATGGAAGGTTACAATGACTTGTAGTGTTTATGGACAACTAGAGCACAATAAAAGGTTTCATTAGAATAATATATATGTTCAGATCACCTCAGACAAGATATTTTCTTTTACAGCTTTAAATGAATAATATTGTGTTTGTTTACATTAATAAGTTAAAAATTGTTGCTGCAGGGCAAACAAAGTAAGAGTTTATCATCTTTTGATCCTTTTGGTTAAAACACTTCATCATCTCAAGGAGGGTCCAACAATGTAATTGTTATATGGATGTAAGTTTTATATAAATTAACTAAAATTATTTTTGTATAATTTTTTTTTTCATTATGATAATGAACCTATTTTGAAATAAATGAAATTTGTATATAAGGTATTTTACTAATATGTGTCGTTAGTTTGTTATTTTATATATATCTTGTTGTAACTAACTTCATATAGGACTGTATATAAGGCAAGTTTACTCTCTCTTAATAATACAAAAACACAAATTCTTCAAACTCTCTTCCTTCATTATTTACATGGTATTAGAGCCATGATCCACTATGGCTCTTATTCCTCCATCTTCATCGTCTTCTTCCTCTAATCCGTCCATCACTTCTTCTTCTTCCTTCTCCATTAAACTGAATTCCACAACTTATCTAGCGTGGAAAACTCAATTCGACCCTATCTTAAATTTTCAAGACTTGTATGGTTTATTTGATGGAACCAAACTCGCACCTTCTCAAACTATTTCTACTTCCTCTATTGATTCTATCCCAAAACAAAATCTTGAATATATGGAATGGTTCAAAAAGGACCAGTTCCTTCAATCATGGTTGATGGCTTATCTCACAGAGGAGGTATACCCCCTTATTATTGGTCTTAATTCTTTTTTTATTGTTTGGCAAGCCTTAGCTAATGCCTTTGGGGCTACTTTCATGAACCATCAACACCAATTATATATAGAACTTCAAGAACTACACAAGAATGATCTTTGTTTTGGCCTATCTCCAAAGGGCCAAGTCTTTAGTCGATGAGCTTAGCGCGGATGGTCTTCCTCTCTCCACTACTGAATTCAATGCCATCATATATCAGAATCTTGGTTTTGAATTCCATGCCATCATTACCAATCTGAACCTTCATCCATAACCAATCTCTTTCTATGAGCTCCATGGTCATTTGGTTACTCATGAACTCCTTCTTAAGAACCTTCATCAATATATGGCAAATTTGAGTCTAAAAGTGTTGCGCCTCTTCTCCCTACTCCATCTTTCAAATTACAATGTGAACCCCTCCCCAAATTTCGCATAAGATGAAACATGCAGATGCAAATATAAACAGGGATGGATGCACGTGAATGTGTATGAGTCGCCACCTGATTTAATTGTTTAAGGGCAAATTAGGAAAAATCCTATGACTCCAATTTTAATTAACCTAATTATTAGATTAATTAGCCCAATGAATTAAAGCCTAGTCTACGAACCCGAGGTGGATCCTGAGACCATGTCATGCATTTAACTAACCATTTTAAATGTATTATGAATTGCAGGGTGACAATGTGACTTTAATTAATTTCATGCCTTTAACACTTTAATAGTGATGAAATTGAGGAGAATGATAAAAAGATGATGTAAGTGATGTGAAAGAAATGCAAAAATGATAGCAAATAAGCATGATGATGATGACTTGTCACTTAGGGTTTATTCCTAAGCGTGCCTACGTACCCTCTTTTTGGATAAGGGATCAAAGTCAACATAGTTAGGGGAATGCCTTTTAAAAGGGCTTTGATTTTGGGCCTTATGGGCCAAAAGGGGTTTTTTGGGCTTATTATGCCAAAAGTATGTATTTTGGGCCTTATGGGCCAACGAAGGGTGTTTTGGGCTTATGATGGCATTGTTTAAGTACCATGTTTTGTTGTGATAAATTGTGTATTTTCTGTATGTTTTTGTTATGTTTCACTTGTTTGTGTGTAGTTTTGGGTTGGAATGAATATAGGTATGAAGTCAAGCTTGAAATGGTGAAATTG
>CAOGCB010389298.1:0-17062 GCA_948266635.1 Cnidoscolus chayamansa | reverse complement strand
GAGTGGCCACCTTTGTTTTGTAATAATGAAGTGTAATTCAACAGTCTAGGTTTCCCTTTTTATCTTGGCTCTGTTATCTAACTCCACAATACTATCTTGCTAAAGGGGATCATGGTTTCTTTCTGGAAAACTGGCAAAGATGCTTTTGGTAGACTCTGAGCTGAATGATTATGAGAACCCATTAACAATGTCAGGTATATATAGTAAAGTTGTTTGTCTTGACTTCTATTTCCTCTGTACAGCTGTCTATATCTCTTCTTTTATTCTTTTTTTCCATTTCTGTATATTTATTTTTGCTGAACTCATGTATGAATGTTAGGGGATGGATGCTACTACTTTCTAGTTTATTGTTTGTGGATATTCTTATGTGAATTGCTTCTTTTTCTCTTTACCCTTTTCATGATGACAATATGTGAGAGTACTGTATGTTTGAGTTGAATATGGATATATATTTGATTGATTTTGTGAATATTTGGTAGATTCATATCTAAAGGACTAATAGTTTTCTGAAAGATTTTTTTTCTGTTTTATCTTGATTGGAACCATTGCCTCAAAGTCAAAGAACTTTGGGGCAGTGACAATGGACTCTGTAATTTTGTTACCTTATGTGGATAGAAAGGAGAGAAAAGTCCTTATCCTAAAATGGGTGCAAATATCTACTCTCTTTCTATGGAACGCATTTTTCTTTAATTATATAAACTGAGTAGATTGCCTGGTAACATAATCACAATTGCACAGATTTCGCTGTTATCTAATCATTCTTTATTGTTTTTTTTAGACCTAATGTCAAAAAATTCAAATGTTTGTGTGTTTCAACTTTAGAGAGTCCTTTTTATTGATCAATATTCTCACAATCTTGTGTTGGTTAACAATTTTGGCCAATTTCACAACCAAGAATTTTTGTATACATGTAAAGCTTACATAGCTATAAGCAAAAAAATATGGTTTCTATTTCTTTTCAATGATAATTGTCAAATTTATTATTTTAGATTATTTTCCTTTCTAAAAAATTACTATTTTTTTTGTTACTCATTCTTGGGCAAATTCAATATAAATATCTTTTTTTTAAATAAAGTGAATTATTATTTTATATTTTATATTTAATAGGATTGCAAAAAGGTTGTGTGTATGTGTGTAAATTTCCACTCTCCTTGACTAAATGGCCTAAATCTATGACCAATTTCATTAGTTTGGGCTAAAAGTTAAGAAATTAAAAGGAATGACTAAAATTGGAAGGGAAAAGGTTTTTTTTTTTGTATCATTTTTCTTTCATTTTCTAATTGGTGTACTATACTACTATGTCCTATTTTTTAATTTATGTGGTCCTAAGTAGTAGTTTCTATCAACCATTTTTCAGGTTCAGTTAAATATCTTAACCATGGGTCTCTTCTTCTTCTTCTTCTTCTTCTTTTCATTTTTCTGACTTCCATATTATAATTCCTTTCAGTGCTGGAGTTTACCATGCAGCTGGTGGAGACGGGACTAGAAAATGACCTTGTTCTGGCTTTAGTTGTTTTTTCTCTGCAGTATATTCTAATTAATCATGAGTACTGGAAATACAAGGTGAAGAACGTTAGATGGAAAGTAACATTGAAGGTATCCTTTTCTTTTTTTTTTTTCTCTCAACTATGGACAAACTTGTAAGATACCTTCAAAATGTTTTCAAGGGGCTTTGTTTTGTCAATTTTCGATGAGCAGTGCTCTTGCTTAGCAGTCTGAAAAGCTACTGGTTAATGGCCTTCTTTGGTATATTTATTTTTGGATGAAACAACTTATAAATAAAATGGGTGGAACTATGAATGTTAAGGTGAAGTTCTGTTTCTAAACATGTGCTCAGGGAAAACTCTCACACTTTATTCATGACAGCAACACTCTTATTTATACATACTTACAGCTAGTTATCCAGCTCAGTATGAGCTGGAATTACCGAGTACTATTACTGTTACTATTATAACTAGCAATAACTAATCTATCTTGACAAGTTCTGTGACTATGTAGGAATAAAAAAAAAGGAAATGTTCAAACTGGCTTATCCAAGATCATGACCACCACCAATTTGATTTTTCTTATTCTTTCATGGGACCCTGTTATGGGCTTGTGTGATCGATTGCATCATGGGCCTGTGGGAAAGAGGGCTTTCTACCACAACAACCTTGTTCCTGCCTTGTTCTCACTGAGGAGGACCTATGGTTGGAGCAGATTAGTGAACTTGAAAGAGAGAGAGTTCACAAACCCCAAGACTCAATGAATGAGAAAGTCTCAATTTTTTTTATTCAATTTATACTTGTTCTTTGTTGATTGTTGCTGTCTCTACTCTCTATCAATAAGAGAACATGCAATTTTACAAAATAGAATTCTAGGACAAGTAGAATTCCTAACTTGAGTAGGTTATTAAAATAGAACAAACTCTTACTGAATTTAAACTATAAGAGTCCTAGATAATGAAAATAGAGAATCCTACTAAAAATAGAATTTAGGAATTCTAAAATAAAACTACTCCTACGGTAGATGCAACTACTTGTCCAAGATGGACTCAATTACTGCCCATGACAGAGCCATTCCTCTTGTCTGTTCTATTAATCGGATTTAACCAAAAGTTATCTTTTCTTTTTTTTTTTCCGGTAAGAAGATTTACCATTTCATTTTCATAATCTCTAGGTGGATTTGTAATCATGTATTTAATTTGTTAGGTGTTGGAAGTCATGAAAACATGCGTGTTATCAATCTCGTTTCTGGACAAGTTGGGTGTGGCTATCCATGATATGTTGCTCTCTGATTCTTCTATCCACAGTGTAATCTTTCGTCTTGTTTGCACAACTAGACGAACCTTAGAGGTCAGTGTTGATTTTTGCCACCTTTTCTGTCATTGCTTCCAATTTATCGGTTGGTTACTATTATCTTTGTGATGACATTTCGAGGAACATTTGCTAGCAGAATCTTTATGTCAGCCGCGTTGTTGAACTGGTGGAAATAGAAGGATTTCACCTTGCTATTGCTTCTGCTTTGGACATTCTATATATCATGATCTCCAAATTTTCTGAGGTACATTTTAGAATTACTTGTCTTTTCATTATATTTTTTAATTGATGGTATTTGTCTTTCATTTTATGCGCATCATTCAAATTCTTACCACTATTGTTCTTGAGCTGTAACTTTAAGCAATTTAAAGAAAATCTTTAGTTTCTGCTCTGAGGTGAAACCAGATGAACTATTAGAAAGGAAATTTGGATGTTTTGTTGACATTCATTCGGAGATCAGTTGCTTTCTTATTTGTTCAATTATCTTAATCATCTGTATCTGGTTGGAACATATACATTTGTGTTACATATGTTATCCTTATCTGATTACTTTGTCAATCCAACCTACCTGATGTATAGTCTTGTCTTTCCAGGATATCTCGCTCGGTGTTACTGTCTTTCACCAAGCAGTGGTGTCATCTTCAACCAAACCGATTCCTGTTGTTGCAGCTGTTATATCCTTGATATCATATTCTCACAATCCTGTATGAAAGTGATCATGCTTAGTTTTGTTGTAATTCCTTGTAATTGCATTATCATTACACATCCCAAACTGTTGCATTTTATTTGTTTGATATCCGACTTATGGAGGATGTAGATTTTTGGATGGTGCTAATTTTTTTCCTGCAAATCTATTGTGGAATATATATATATATATTGGGAGGAAGATATATGGTTTGCATGCAGTAGTTTCTTATTGAATTGAGGTTGCAATAGTGTTGTTCTAGTTTCAGCATAGTTTTCATACTTGGAATGCACTGGCCTGACTGATCCAACCTGTAATCTAGAGAACTAGAGCATTGCTACTATAGTTTGTATCTGAAACACATTTAAGAAGAATGACTGTTTTCAAGCTGCTTGAATCGGTGGGTAACTGTCAAATTGGCCAGTTCTGTAAAGTTCAATTCATGGATGTTGCTGTTTTATGTACTGTGAAATTGCAGCTTATAGTAGTTGGTGGACATTTTTTGATTGAAACCAAAAAAATCAAACTGATGCTTTTCAGTTCAGTTAGTTTTTGTTTTTTTGCTTTCATACGAAAAGAAAAGGAAATTACAATAGCTGAGCCAAATTATAAATTAAAATTTGATGAACCACTGAACCATTTTTTTAGGGTCCTGATTGGTTTGGTTTATAACTTCTTTGGTTCAGTTCTGAACCAAAAAGTTTTGGTCTTGCGAATTTTGCTGAACGAACCAGATCAACCAAACACTTGCCTCTGTTGATAAGCTGCCCCATCTCCCTTAGTTGAATTTATTTTAATGGCTTTGCAATAGTGGGATTCAATTCTGGGCTCTCAAGAAGAATCTTTAAGCCACTTCCCATCAACCTAACCAATCAAGTTTGCTATTTTCATTCAAATTACATTTTTAACTTATCTTGAAAAGTCATATCATTATTTACTAATTAATGCTTACTGTGTTCCTAATATAATGCATTATCTGTTATTTAAAATTTGATCTTAATTTTAGTTTGGTTGCAGTAATCCAGATAATTTATGTAGAAATTTTGCTGATTTTAAGGCTTTTTTATTTGATTATGATCTAAGTAACTTATAATAATTGTAATATGTTTTTTTTACATTCTGTAATATAACTTCAGTTCAGCCGTAGTTGAATCACTAAACTGTGACCCAACAGTGGTCCAAATCGAAAACCATGTTTTTAAGTAAGATGCGATCATATTTTTAGATATTTTATGTTGATTCTACTTAACATCCTAGGCCATGTTTTGTTAATTTCTTTATATGTTAGAACTCTTTTTGATGCTTTTTATGTTTGTCATTTTATTGTCAGTGAGTCATTTTATTGCTTATGTTTTAGCAAGTTTGGGGGCTTTCAATTGAGCAAGCCCAAGTGATAATTAATCTATTGGTGATTTGAGCTTTCCTTTCTAGTTACCCTGGTTATCAATTGGTGATTTGAGCTTTCCTTTCCAGTTACCCTTGTTGTTTTGGAGACATTATCATGATGGGTTGAATAAAATCCAGGGTTCTTATTTTTTTGAAGTAGGACATTATGTGATTGAAATCTTGTCTGATGTTCTATCAATTCACAACTAATGTATTGCTATTATTATTTTATTTTTATTCCATATTTTGTTAGTCATATGTCAAATAAAAGTTTTGCATCACTCTGCAGGCAATACAGGTTGGGGCTGCTAAGGTATTATCTAAGTTGTTGATAATGGCAGAAAATTTACAGCCATATTTTGGTAGCAATGTGTATTTTGGTCTGGATGATGAGCAGGTTTGCAGTTTTTTCCTTTTTATTTTGTTACATCTTTTTATTTTCGTAGTTGTTACTAGTATGAGTCTGATTAACCACTTTGAATTAGATATCAGATTTAAGACAGTCTGTGGAAAGTGCGTTGTTTGAGCGGATGGAGTGGAATGAAGACCTATTCGTTGCTATGGCCAGTTTGCTTAATTCTGCAGCTCGCCATCAGGTTTGTGAAGTTGCAGGTCTATTTTATGCATGTTAGTTAATGTACTTCAAGAGGAGTTAAGGTACTGGAGCAAACAAGAGGCCATTTTACACTTTTATTGAACATGTAGAGCCCAGCAGACTTATGCCCTTCACCAGCAATAATCCATATTTGTTAAATCGTAAATCGAATCAAATTGTAAGATTCGGTTCTTTTTTAAAATATATATATACATTTATTTATATATGCATATAAGTGTGTGTGTGTATATATATATTATTTAATTTTATTAAAAGATAATAAACATTTAATATTGTGTGTATGCATATTCTAAATCATATGCTAAACATAAATTCAAAATAAACCTAACTTTTTGTGGTGAAAAGCTCAATATGTCAAACTAGTAAAAGAAAATTTTAGAACAAATAATTAAAACTATCTTAGTATGTAGAATAATTGTATTCGAATAATATTATTGAGGAATCATTTTCCTATTTATATACAATAATAGTAACTAGTATGGAAGTTAAATCCCTAAATTAAGTGCTAAGATTTGGAGCTAAATCAAGGCTCAATCTACCTAATAATTACATAGATCATTTCCTTAACACTCCCCCTCAAGTTGGAGCATAAATATTAATTATGCCCAACTTGTTACTAGTCAACCCAAGGTCCATTTAACGCTTTAGTAAATATGTCTCTTAATTGTTCTCCAGTTTTTACATATCCCATGGAAATGCTTTTCTTTTGGATCTTTTCACGAACGAAATGACAATCTTTTTTTGATATGTTTGGTTCATTCATGAAATACTAGATTGGAGGCAATATGGATGGTTGCTTGATTGTCGCACCACAACTTCGCAGGCAAAGACTTCTTGATCCCGACTTCTTCTAACAATTGTAGTACCCATACCACTTCACATACTGCTTGAGCCATAGCTTGATATTCTGATTCAGCACTGGAACGGGATACTACATTATGTTTCTTCCTTTTCCATAATACCAAGTTACCTTCCACGAAGACACAATATCCCGTCGTTGACCTCCTATCAGATTTTGAGCTTGCCCAATCTGTATCAGAAAATCATTTGATGTTTGAATGTCCATGATTATCATAGAAGAGACCATGCCCCGGAGCTCTTTTTAAGTAACATAATATTTGTCTTACCGCTTCCCAGTGAGCAACAGTAGGTGAGAACATGAACTGACTTACTACACTTACAAGGTATGCAATATCAGGAGGAGTTACTGTTAAGTAATTCAGTTTGCCCACTAATCTCCTATACATTTCAGGATCTGCAAATGGTTTACTATTAGTTGGAGTGAGCTGGAGATTTGGGGTCATTGGGGCACTACAAGGCTTAGCCCCTAGCTTCCCTGCTTTAGTCAACAAGTCAAGGACATATTTTTTTTGTGATAAGAAAATACCTTCTTGCATCTTGTGATTTCGATACCCAAGAAGTATTTTAAGGAGCCGAAATCTTTCGTATGAAACTATGATTGTAGGAATGACTTTAAAGATGTAATGCTTGCTTCGTCATCTGCTGTGATAATAATATCATCCACATATACAACTAGCAAGATCAATCCACTATCACAGTTCCTGTAGAAGACTGAATGATCACATTTACCCTTTTGCAATCCAAACTAGTGTACAGCCTCACTAAATCTGCCAAACCAAGCTCTCGGACTATGTTTCAAACTTTACCTGACTCCTCTTGAGCAAGAAAAACTGGTGGTTGCTCAATATGGACTTCCTCCTAAAGGTCACCATGAAGGAAGGCATTTTTTATGTCCAACTGGTGTAATGGCCAAGCACAGGTGGCTACTAAAGAGATAAACAATTGAATGGAGGCCAACTTGGCAACTGGGGAAAAAGTGAAAGTAATCAATGCCATAAGTTTAAGCATATCCTTTGGCAACCAAACAGGTCGTCAGATGAGCAACAAATCCATCAAGATTGACTTTGACTGTGAACACCCACTTACAACCAATGGCTCGCTTGCCTGGGAGCAATGCTACCAATTCCCACGTACTATTATCCTCTGAAGCCTACATTAAAAAAAATAAGGGCAGAAAATAGGATCAAGCCAAATCACCTCCAAATGACACCCAAACACACAATGGACTATAGGAATGAAGAACAAGGGTTCGAGCGATGCCAGTGAGACAAAATGGAGAGACGTCTGACAACGAATGCGCCTCCACGCGCCGGTGCGTGAGACTGCGATGAAATCTTCGATTGGCGTGAGGTTCACTCACCGGTCTTCCAATGGCCGGCTTTTGCAGGGATGGTCGCCGATAGTCGATGGTTCCCCCTAGGTGGATGGTGAGCACTAGATATCACTCTAAATTGGTGACCCAAAAACCACAGTGATGTAATCACTACAACAGGGATTGAAACTCTAAATTGAGAAAAAAAATTTTCTAATATAGCTCTAATGCTATGTAGAAGAATTTTATTCTCATAATACTATTGAGGAATCCTCTTCCTATTTATGTACAAGAGTAGTAACTAGTATGGAAGTTAAATCCTTAAATTAAGTGTCAAAATTTGGACCTAAATCAAGCCTCAATCTACGTAATAATTACATAGATCATTTCCTTAACAAAGACAAATGCCTACAACTTAAATAAGATAAAGATAAATGCCTACAACTGAAACAAGATAAAAGCAATGCAAAATAGACATTTGAGAACTTCCCCTTGCTAGCCCTCTTTTGTCTGGAAGGTTGTCCTGCATCCACAAAAGTCCATTTCTTTTTTGCAAATTATGCAGACAAGTGTTTTGGTTATGAATGGGTTTCCCACATGCATTTGCTATTGTGCCTTTACTTTGGCAGTGGTGTGTGGTAGGTTGGAGCATATTGCTAGAGTTTGAAGGATCATCGTTTATCACACCTATGTTTCTATATTTGCATAAATTGAGCTTGAAGTCAAGCCAAGTGTTTTTCAATTATATAAAGCTTGTCGTTATTGTAATTCCTTCTAAAATATGTATCATCTTTTATGTTTCTTGAAATTTGTCCTCTTTGCAACATTCTATTTTTGGTTTGTCCGATTATTGTTTGCTTACAGGTCGTTTCTTTATGCAGCCTCCTTTTCTTCTTGCAATTTTAGCTCCAAAAGTGGATGCTGAAGTCCAATCAAGTAATACTGATGGTGTGAAGCAACAACCCAGTCAAATTTGCAATGGTCCGCTGAGGTCCCAGAAATCAAGTCTGCTTGATGCACTTATCCAATATGTAGATAGAGCTGGTGATTTTATTAACAGGTTTGTCTTGCAAGCATTTGATTTGTTGTGTCTTTCTAACTTGGTTCACTATTTTCGATGCAACCTAGGGGAGTAATTGTTGATCAATTTAGGCAATACAAGCTAGAACTGTGTTAAAGGACAAACTAAGCCAAAGAGAGAAAATATGAGAAGAAATGAACTCAAGCTATGGGGAGAGAAATAGAATGACAAAACTGAAGTCTATTCCAAAAAATTTCATCAACTAAAGAATCCCCCTAGTTTGTTCATTGTCATTTATCCCCTTTTGTACATAAGAATGAAGTCTTGGACAGCAAGTGTAAAACTTGTATTCTAAAGCTCAAAATAGATGGATTATCTAAAATTCCCAATATCTTACAAAATCTTATCTTTTGAGTTTGTTCATATTTGATATGATTGAACCTTGTATATTTTACGTCACAATTTGTTTATTTTTCTTACTCTCCAGCAATCCCCGCATATTGCTTAGCGTACTACATCTCTTAAAGGCATTGTGGGAAGGGGCTGTTCAGTATATTAATATTTTGGAGCATCTAAAAAGCTCCAGAATGTTTTGGAAGAACCTCTGCAACTGTATTTCAGTAGTTACTACCTCGAAAACTCCTGTGCTTGAAAATTTGACCAAAATGGAAGCTCAAAGCTTGGCATACAAATATTGTTGTCAATCCGTTATCTTGGA
The DNA here is from genome assembly GCA_948266635.1 of Cnidoscolus chayamansa. Lineage (NCBI taxonomy): Eukaryota > Viridiplantae > Streptophyta > Magnoliopsida > Malpighiales > Euphorbiaceae > Cnidoscolus > Cnidoscolus chayamansa. Next base: position 7,665 of record CAOGCB010389298.1, on the reverse strand, counting down.
AATAATGGCATATGAGATGTTTCTGAAGAAAAAAATGTTGCATGCTGAGTCACTTCTAAAAGAAGCTTCTCATTCTAAGGATAACACAGAACATGTAGGGAGCACAGAAAAATTGCATTCCACAAGTGATTTTGATTTGGAGGGTATCTTGTCGAGTTGGTGGGATATTTCCATTTTGGGGAACCTAGTGAAGTCATATACTTACTGTGAATATGATGATGGAATTTGCCATCGTGCAAAGGTAATCTTTTTGTAACTTTCCTTCATCAACTTTTTTTTTTTCTTTTTTTTTTTTGAGTGGGAAGACTATTTATTGCTTCTTGTTGCTTGACCTACATTCCCTTTCTGTTCTGTTTGGACTCTCCCATGTCCACTTGTGATCTTAAATCCCCTATGACTCCCAAATAGTTATATTTGGTGCTATAATAAGTTTTTCCTCTGCAATTTGCAGGTTGCTTCCAGTATGTTCATTGTCCATGTGATGGGGAAGTTAGAATCTGGCGACACTGGAAGTTTATCTGTATCATTGATTAAGAAGATCCGTGATACTTTTGAAGATGTATGCTCCTTGCTCTAGATGGCCAACTTATTATTTTCACAATAAGCCAATTGTTCGATAATCCAGATTTTTTTCCCTTTCTGGTAAATCTGATAGTTGTTAATGTATATTGTTATGCACACATCAGTAAAGTCCTGCCAATAGAAAAAACATAAAATTCCTAGATGATGCCTCAAGATAGCGAGACCATATGAACCAATAGAAATGTTTGTGTGAAATAACATGCATCTCAAGGTTGAGCATGAACTGCAATATCATGAGATAAAAAATGCAAGTGCTATCAGTGGAGGGCAGAAGCAAAACAGCAAGAGCATCTCCTGACAACACCACCAATCCCAGAAAGTGACCTGTTTTGTAAGAGGCTAAAGCAACATGATAAATTTTTTATTCGATTCAAGAAAAAAAAAAGAACTTTATATTATGAGTTACTTTGAGTGCTCTTTTAAAGCTCATCACAATTCCTTTTTAACTGCTGCATTCAATTTTTCCTGCTTTTCTGTTCATTTTTGTTGAGATCAGTGACTCAGATTTTGTCTTTTTTCTTTTTTCCTTCTAACAGTTGAACTGTAAGCCTGCCTTTTCTGAACTGTTGGCTCAATACTCACAACGGGGTTACAGGTAATTTGCATATATATTCTTGCTTTGCCATTTGAACTTCTTCAAATGTTCTGCTCATAACCAAGGAACCGGTATGACTGGGAACTTGGATATATGATAGTTGAAAGATATTCTCGAATTCATACAAGTCAGCTAAATCACACCAAATCTGAAACCAAAGCAGGATAGAATCAACCAAACCAGGACAGATTCAATCATTCTAGCACTGCCAATCATCCTCATGTCTTGCTCCTGAAATACACAGTAGGAATCAAAGAATGTGACAAGGTAATTAGATTCTTGTGTTACTTTGCTGACAGAAATTAGATTACAAGCCAATTTAGATACATGTAATGCTGATTTAAGAGAGAGAGTAGAAAGGTGGATCAAACCTTCTCCAACAATTGAAGAAATAGAACCATCAGCTACACGGATTTTATCATGTCCTGAACTAGGAGTATAAGTGTGAAACAGATGTGATTGGCTAGTCATATGGTAAGAGGCTCCTACATCAATGATCCAGGGGCCAGCAGTATAAGTATTTGGACATAAGAAGGTTGTAGATGCGTTAAGATTATTACCTGTTTGTGGAACGGAAGCATGAGGATCACTAGCAGATTCTTGAAGTTTCATTAAGGTTAAGAGCTGTTGAATTTGCTCCTTATGTCTCCAGTAGATGCCACTTTATTGGCAGTAGGATTCTGAAAGAATTTCCCTTTATGAGTTACTTTTCAATTTGCTGGTTTCCCATGAAGTTTCCTGCATGTTTCCCTAGTGTTCTTAGGCTTATTGCAGTAATCACACCACACCCGTGGCTTCTGTTCACTCTTTTTGTTGTGTCCAGCAACTTATCTAGTAGCAGCCAAGGCTGAATTCTCCACTGGGGATGATATAATTCTCTTCCCCATATAAGTCTCTTCCCTACGTATTTCAACAAACACCTCCGCTACAGGGGAAGTGGTTATCTCCCTATGATCCTGCCTCTCACCTCATCATACTCCACATTTAATCTAATAAAAATTGTGAAAATTCTATTATTTTCCACCATCTTTCTGTGATGGTTGAAATCCTCAGGAGATTTCCACTCATTGTCATTAAAGAATCGAAGAATTGCCATACCCTTTTTAAAGAATTGAAATACCAAGTGACAGAATGCTCACCTTGCAGAATTGTATAAATCTTGATTTGGTGTGATTTAGCCAATTTATAGGAAAGAAATATTCTCTTTCGAGAACATCTTTCAAATATGATATACTTAATTGGAGTACTCATAAACGTGTAATCTTCCTAAGGTTCATGATCCAAGTCCATCAATCTCGGTTGATTTCTTTAATTGTTATTGCGATAAATTAGTAGGAAAAAATGAGAAGTGGGACTGGGAGATCAATGTAGTCAAAAGTGAGTGCTGAAACACAATGGCAAACTGGGAAGCACATTTAATAAGTATTCTAAGCAGAATGCATTTAGTGAAGCAAGGGCTTTTGACTTGAGTGCTGGCTTATAACTAACTCAGTTACTTGGTTAATTCCCTCCAAAAGTTACAACAGTTCCCCTCCAACTACACCAACTCACTCTTTCTTATTTCTTTTCTTCCTTCTTTTATAATATGTGACTATATCCTCCCCAAGAGAATCTTCTTGTCCCCAAGAGAATCTTCTTGTCCCCAAGATGGAAATTCTGGAAAAACAATGATCTTCCTAAGTAGCATCTTCCTCTACTAAATTGAACCAATTGATAAACCTTTGTAGGATTTTTTTATTGTTCCAAGTCATTTTCCTAAAGTAATATATGATTACATGCTCTAAACATAATTATTTTTATTTTAGTATTAGACACTTGTTCTATTTTTGGCGATGAAATAGAATCTTAAGCATGAATATTTCTGATCTGGTATCAAGGATTATAGAGCTAGAGACCTAGAGGTCTGTTTATAGCCAAGAGAAGGCGTGTTGATGACCATAAGGTTGCTCCTTCATATTCTCTTGGGACCAGCTCTCAGCTCATGGTATCAGAGCTTTATAGTAGGCATTAAAGCCAACTAGTAGATCTCTGCCGAAAAGATAAGAACCAATGACATGTAGCCATATGGTACAGTTTGGGAAAAATTGAATTCCAATAGGCCTTTTTGTAATTAGCAGAGTCTGAAACGTCTTGCCATCAGCTGCAGCAAAATGCTTAACACAGTGTCGCCGTATATCCCAAGGAAGAACATCGGGATTAACCATGGTTGTATGCGAGCCTGTGTCAAAAAATGCTACTACCTTGACAGGTTTAGCATACTTATCTGAAAGAACATGTACGTATGCCAAGGGAGTAGGATGAGTTGTCTCCATTGATAAGACAGGTGTACCTAAGTCAGAAAAAGTCTGCTCAGGAGATAATGGAGGAGACTGTAAGAAGAATGGTTCATCCGGAGGAAGAGGTGGAAGTTCTGGTGGCTCTTCTTTTGGAATGAACAATGGTCCCACCTTGTATACTCCTGGTCAGTCATTATCTGAATCAGAATCAGATATGACAAAAGTGGTTTCAGCAGTAGGTTCCTCCTGCTCTGAGAATTCAGATTCAATATCATTTTCTGCTGAAAAGAAAGGATAAGTTTTTTCTAGCTTATCCAAAATGGCCACGATTTTCTTTTTTCTCTTTGGACAATTGCGGGAATAATGGCCAGGCTGTCCACAATTAAAGCATCTGTTGGATTTGTTTTTTCTGAACTTTCGCCGAAAGTATCTGTATTTCTTCTCTTGTGATTCTTTTGACGATGGATGTCTTTGGAAGAGGATTTCTTAACATAATGCTTTCCAAAGTAATGAGGCTTCTTTTTTGGTGGACAAGGACAGAAATTCTTATCTGGACATTTGATCTGTAGATGCCTCTTGTCACATGCTTTGTCCATTATGAGTCCTCCTTTCATAATGTCTGAAAGGAATTTTTGTTGTTCACAAAGTCTTTCAATCGTGGCTAAGGCGAATTGCCATAATTCACCTAAGGAGACTTGTGAAATTTCCCTTCTGGTATCTTTGGCCATTCTATGGATGTCCGCATGTAATTCTTGTGGCAATGAATTAATGAACGTATACTTGAGATTCTCGTCACTGTCTCCCGGACCATGAATCTCATAGTATAATTGAGACATGTTTGTATAATGAAGCTCTAGATCTTTTCGCAAGAGTGAACAACACTTTTTGGTGAAGTATTCTTGTTTCCTTTGCTTGAAGATAAGTGAATAATCCCCAAGGAATTCATTGTGTATCATCAAGAAAGCTTCATCCATGGTAGTGGAGGAATAAAATTGCATCTGACTATATGCATTCAGTTTTGAAAACCACTCTCTTAGAGACCCCACACATCTCTAAGTTGGGCTCCTGGAAGACCAATTTGAACATCTACCCAGGCATTGAATTCCAAAAGCCTATTTCTCCATTTAGATGGGGGTAAGTCATCAAAGGTGAACCATGGACCCGTTGTGGGCTTAGGCTTGGGCCTCGTTGTAGGAAGAGTTTCAGCTTCTTCTTCTTCTGGGTCTACAACAGGTTCTTGGTATGTTCTAGTTTCTCTCGGTGCTTGCATTAGGATTTGAGAAAGATCCATCTGTCCAGATGAGTAAGAAGAAACAGAACCTTCTGAAGACTCAGTATCTGAACATTCTTGAGAAAATTCCGAACTTGAAGATTCCATTAGAACTGTATTAGATTCCTGACAGGTCATTTGTGGAGGGATAAGAGGTTCTTGTTCTTTGGTTCTTGTGAAACAAATGGAGGAGGTAGAGCTTGTGATCTAGTAGGAGTAGGATTTAATGGTGGAGAGGTTGTGATTGACGGTGAGGGTTTAGTAAAAGGTCAAGTTTTAATAAGGTCAAAGGTAAGAAAGAATTGTTTCTGAGGTGGATAAGACGGGATATGGTAACTGGGTGTTGGTGGAGAGTAAAAAGGAAATGAGGGAGTTTATGGATAAGATGTAAAATACCTGTCTTTTTCGATCTGCTGCAGTTCTCTTTGGAGTCTAGTTATTTCTCTTTCCTTCTCAGCAAAATGTGGAGATTTTTGATTTGTTGCAAGCATATACCTTAACTCTCGATCAAGGATATCAATCATTTGCTTTAAGGAGTCATATAACTGGCGTACTTCTTTCTGTAGAGTAGATACTCTACTATCAGTCAGTGTAGCTGTATTTCGTACTTGATCCATTTTACCATCAATTCGTTGAAGAAAATGGTTTTGAGTCACAGCATTTTCTGTCTGCCAGTTGAGCACTTCTTCGGATGGGCTCAAAGGAGCCAACGATCCAAAGGCTGTCATAACCGAAGGCCTAATATATGGAGAAGAAGGAATTTGAGATTGAGGATCCTTACTTCTTTCCAGTGGAGGAAAATTAGGCTGCCTTGTCATCATACAAGGGATTGGAGTAGAAGGAGAATGAAGAATTTTTTCTGTGTCGCAGGAACAAAACACTGGAGGAGGAGGACACTTTCGCAATCCTTCTTCTTCTAGGATTTGTAAAGCCCGAGTAACATATTCACTGTCAGTCATGGGATTTGCTGGAGGAAGCCCAATCCATGGCCTATCGTCATCATCATCATTGTGACGCCTTTTATAAGAAATATGTTTACAGCATGAAAGATTCTTCTTTTGCTTCTGAATTGTGAGCCTTATAGTGTCTCCTAGCCATTCCTCATTTTCTTCATCACATGTACAATCAGCATCGCACATTGTAGGATCCGTATCCCAGACAAAGTGACTTTTGATTTTAGCCACATATATGTGTCTGCCAGAAGAATCATAACTATGAATAGGTATTTTCCATATCCAATGTCCCACTTCATGCAGCATGAGCTTGATGAACTTTGGGGTGCTACCAACAAGATCAATCATTCTTCACAAGATACACACCCCATGATCTGCTTATCTTCTACTGATTACTAGGCTCTAGGACCACCAGATCCAACAGCAACACTTATTGGGCCCTCAGCCCCAACACCAGCAGAAATGGATCTAGTCAGACTCTCTTTGGCTACACAGCCCAGTCCAGACTATCAAGCCTCTTTGTTTCAAGATTCCCAACAAATTGAGACTTCTCCAGAGGCCTCCTCTTCTCAACCTTTCTTTGAAGGTTCTCCCAGTAAACGAAGGCGTAGACCTTCATTCTATGACTCTCCTACATCAGATGATGATCCTGATTATGAGCTTTTCCAAGACAAGTCACTATGCAGGATTTATGTCAAGCGGAAAACCAGTCTGATCCAAATTCAGACGATATGAATGACCCTGATTGGAATCCTCTATAGGATGGCTAATTCTGTCTTAGACTCACTGGATTTTAAGTGGGACCTCGTGACCCCTCCAGTTTTAATCTGGGAATTATCCATCACATGGCCGACAAAGACTAATGGGTGTGATGAATAAAGTCTTTTGTCTTGATGTAAGATATTTTGTAATAATAGTGTCCTTATGTCTTGTTGTAATAATGATGTTTGTAAGTGATAAGGTTTATCCTTATCCTCCATGTGTCTTGCTTATACTGGTTGTAACAGATTGTATCTAGATAAGGGTAAGGTTTCCCCTTGTTACGAACGGAATTTAGGGCCTACGAGTTTAGGTACCTAAACTAATGGAATTTGTAAGAAAATGAATAGATGAGGTAAAAAGTGGAACTAAGAGAGTGAAAAATGGAGGAAAAGAATTTAAGAAAGAAATTAAGGAGGAAAATAGAAAATGAAATGCATAATGAAATAAATGGGGAAAATGAAGAAAAGTGACAAAATAAATGGAAATACAAAAAAAATAAAGGAGAGCTAAATTAAATGGAAATATAAATGAAAAATGAATTAGAAAATAAAAGGAAAAATAAAATAAAAAAAAAAGAAAAAAAAAGAAGAAGAATTAAAATGTTGAAAAGTCAACATTTGAGGCTAATAGATAACTATGACCACTTAAGCAAAAATCATATTTAGCAGCAGCCAAAGAGAAGCAACGGGAGAGAAAAAGAAAAGGGAAAAGAGAGGAGAAAAGGGAAGAAGAAGAGGAAGAAGAGGAAGGAGAAGAAATCAAGTATATAAAAGGTTAGTTATTTATGTATTTTTACTAGTTTTGTGGTTTTGTATAGATTTTGATGAACTTAGAGTTGAGAAATTGTAAACCCTAGAATCTGGAACAAGTTTATAAGTGACTGAAACATGGTTTTTAGTCATGAATCAAAATGTTAAAAATCATAGAAGTGAGGAAACAATTAAAAGAGTGAAACCTGGAAATCGGGCTGCATGAACAGTAACATTTTGCCACTGTTTCGGAGACCCAAATGACATCCAAAAATTATGTACGATATACCGTTAGAAAGATTAGGATGTTAGCTACAAATGTCTAAATGCTATTTTGTGAAATTAGATCATTTGAAGTATGAAAATATAGTATGAACAGACAAAGGTCAAAACTGCCTGGTTCTGAAATTTCAGAACAGGGCAGTGGATGTAGGTAGTGATTTGAAAATCTTAATGAAGAGATAAAATTATGAAATTT
>CAOGCB010389288.1:0-16989 GCA_948266635.1 Cnidoscolus chayamansa | reverse complement strand
TATATGATGTTAAACTTGTTCAAATTCATGGCAAAGATATGTAAATATTCGAAATGGACCTCACGAGAGCTATTAATAATTACACTATAATAGAGCTACTTTTTCCTTTCCAAATGTATGAGTTTATTAATTACTTTATATTTATCATAATTATTTGTAGATGGACCTTGAATCAAATAGCATGAATGAAACATTAGATTTAACAAATGAAGAGGATGACGATATAATTCAGCTAGAAAGTGATGAGAAAAACCAAGTTAAGAGCAAGCGCAAGAGGAGGCTAACTTCTCAAGTGTGGAGCTTATTTGATCGACTGACAGAGAAGTCTGTTGATGGAAAACAAAGATGTAAGTGTAAGAAATGCGGAGCTATATTTATTTATGATAGTAAGTATGGAACATGTAATCTTAGACGTCATTCTCAGACTTGTGTTAGGAGAGACACTCGTGATATTGGACAATTGATTATGGGTCATAATATGTCTATTATGCATGCAAAATTTGATGTTGAGAAATTTCGTGAGTTGCTAGTGGCTGCCATTGTTATGCATGATTTGCCATTATCATTTGTGGAATATGTCAGTGTTAGAACATTGTTCTCTTACTTGAGGTAAGATGTTTCATTGATTTCTAGGAATACTCTTAAGTCTGATTTGCTTAAGATGTACAAGAGGGAAAAAGACAAGATTAAAAGCATATTAGATGAAACTCCTGGAATGATTTGTTTGACTTCTTACTTATGTGTTGAAGATTCACGACAAGATTACAACAAAATCACAGCAACAATTACAGCAAAATCACAACAAGATTCATAGCCCCAATCAACAACAGTCAACAGCAGAATCATAGCATAGCAATTGTAATTATTGTAATTTATTTGTTTCTATAGATAGGAATCTGTACCCTATTTAAACCATATTCAGACAATAAGAAATGCAAGACTTCTTACCAGATTTCTTCACTTTACTATATGGTATCAGAGCGGTTCCGATCAAATTAGGATTGTTCTTCCGCCTTCATCATATACCGAAACCTTTTCTCGACCTCCAGCAACCTTTCCCCTCCTTCATGGTAACCAGACCCAATTCACCTAAAAAATCAACAAGCGAACTATCAAAAAAACTCATGGAAATCCTGCAGTTTCAACCAACATCTCAATCAAAAATAACCCTTGATACTGCATAACCCAATTTCAGCCTAAAGCTGAATGGAAAAAATTATTTGCTTTGGTCCAGATTAATGAAGATGTTCATATTCGGTCGAGGCATAGGACAATTTATTACTGGCAATCTGCCAATGCCAAACCGATCATCGAAGTTTTTCCCCGCATGGGATGCCACCAACAACACAGTCATGGGGTGGATTGTCCAAACTCTGGAGCCCTTTTTGGTTCCAAATTTCATTCAATATCAGACAGCCAAAGCCCTGTGGGATGGGATTTTACAACATATAACAGTGGTGGTAATAGTCACCAAATCTATGAATTACAAATGAAAGTCGACTTGCTCAAACAAGGAAGTGACTCACTAGAAGAATATTATGCAAAATTAACCACAATATGGAGTGAGGTGGACCAACGAAGACCAAACCCCATGATTCATGAAGAAGATGGGGCGATCTATCGTCGGCTGGTTCAAGAGAATCGAATCTATAAACTTCTCGGCGGCATTGGAGACGAGTTCGACCCAATCCGCCGCGATATTCTCCGGCTTGATCCACTGCCGACACTGGAAGAGGTATACTCCCAGCTCCGCCAGGAGGCCTTGCGCCGCCAAATCTATTTACCGCAGAACAGTCATAGTGGCGGCGACAAAGGCATCGGAGCGGGACTTCAGATCCGGTCAGGCGTCAGCAAACCAGCCACATCATCATTTCGGGATGGTAAAATGGTTAAATGTACCCACTGTGGGGGATCTAAACACACAAAGGACCAGTGATTCAAAATTGTGGGGTATCCCGACTGGTGGGGTGAGCATCAGGAGCGCCGGAAAACCAGAGGGAGTCGACCTCCCATCAGTACCACCTGAGCAACCACCAAAGCAATAGCTCCACAAGCGCTACCCAGCGACAAGGTCGCTTAAGGCACGGTGACATCATATGGGACGGATACTGCGCCGACATTTGGGGGAGTAGTGGCTGGACTGCAGAAAGAAAGTGAGGCAGCCGATGAGGGTAAAAGGAGATTAGGGTTTCAAATGATTGGTCTCGAAACAGCCCCTAAAAAAACACATAATTACCCCTATGCCACCGCCCCTGCCCGAACCGAACCCGACCCGATACCCGAACCAGACCCGCTACCTGATCCACCCAAACCCATAACCCAACCAGACCCACCCAAATCAATTTTATAACCCGACCCGGCTGACCCAGACCCGAATTTGACCCAACCAAACCCTCCCAAAATTCCCCTTCCCAAAATACCCTTGGAGACCAAAGATACACAAGATCCTAAGCCCTCCACCTATTTTTTAGTCCAGAATGCTCTTGACTCCCAATGGATCTTCGATTCCGGTGCTACAGAAACAATGACCTATGATCCCACTGATTTTGCTATCAAATACCCCACCATCGGAACCATATATCTAGTGCTACTGGAAACTTATACCCTGTTACCTCTGCTGGAACTGTTAAACTTTCACCTCCACTTCAAGTGTCTAATTGTCTATTTGTACCATCTTTATCATGCAAACTTTTGTCAATAAGCCAGATTACCAAACAGTTAAACTGTATTGTTCTAATGCATCCTACTTTTTGCCTTCTTTAGGATATTCATACGAAGGAGATCATTAGCATGGTACTGAATGCCAGGGCTTGTAGTATGTGGACGATGTCACTTCAACTAGGCATGCACATTTGGCACACGACACTTCTCACAGACAAGCATGGTTGTGGCATAGGCGGCTGGGACACCCTTCAATTGGTTATCTTAAACATCTTTTTCCTTCCCTAAATTTGACTAGTTCAAGTATTAAATGTGAAACATGTGTTTTGGCAAAAAAGTCACAAACAATCTTATTTCAGTTCTAATACATTGTCCTTACAACCTTTTTCGCTTGTTCATTCTGATGTGTGGGGTCCATCACCCGGTTCTATAAGTCATATGTTTCGTTATTATGTGATATTTATTGATGACTGCACCGGGGTTACATGGGTTTATCTCTTGCGTCATAAATCTGAAGTTGCCTCACGGTTTATTGACTTTTATCACATGATTCAAACCCAATTTCAGTGTAACATACAAATTCTACGTTCTGATAATGGCAGAGAATTTGTTAACTTCACCTCTATGAATTCTTCAGCAAAGGCATCATCCATCAAACTTCATGCCCACTTACACCTCAACAAAATGGTGTGGCGGAACGTAAAAATCGTCACATCATTGAGACTACCCGGGCCTTACTCCTTGATTCCCATGTCCCATCCACTTTTTGGCCTAAAGCAGTTGCGACCTCTGTTTATCTTATCAATCGCCTACTTTCCCGTATTCTTCATCTCAAATCCCCTCTAAATCGGTTATCTAAACTTCACCCTATCCCCATTATTCTCATGCATCCGCCTAAGATTTTTTGCTGTGTATTGTTTGTCAATCTACCTAAAACCACTCGCACTAAACTTGATCTTTGTGCAGTCAAATGTGTGTTTGTCGGATATGGTGTACATCAGAAAGGGTATCGATGCTTTGATCCAATCCAAAAACGTCTGTATGTCACTCTTGATTGTACATTTCTTGAGACAGAGTACTTCTACTCCAAATCCCCAATTCCTACTCAAGGGGAGGATGATCTGGGAGTAGAAAATTGGCTAGTTTGGAAACAGGGGGAGACAAGTGAAGAAACAGTAGTAACAGATTTTGTGCCAGAAAGTATGCCAAGGGAGAGTGATCTTCTGCCCATAATACAAGTTTCAGCTGACAACCATGACTTCAATACTCCTTCTATGAAGCCTGAAGAGGTAAGTGATTCTCTCTCACCTTGTACTCCAATTTTGCCTAATCCACCTTCTGAGCCCACTGAAAGCACCAGGTATACCTTACCTCCACGTGGTAATCGAGGAGTTCCACCCCAACGGTATGATCCGGAATATGAGGCTGCTCAATCCAGATATCCTCTAGCTAATACTGCAATCTGTGGATAGCTTGGACCAGCAGTAAAAACTTTCTCTCGGAACATGAGCACTCAGTGGATACCTCGAACTGCCTCAGAGGCAATGACTGATCAAAGATGGAACAAGCAATGGATGACGAAATAGAGGCATTACAAAAGAATGGCACTTGGAGGAAATATATTCTACCTACTGGAAAAAAACCAGTAGGTTGCAAATGAGTGTTTACAATCAAGTATCAGCCAAATGGAGAAGTTGAAAGGTACAAGGCTCGCCTAGTTGCGAAAGGCTATACTCAAACATATGGAGTAGACTACTCCGAGACATTCTCTCCTGTGGCAAAACTGGACACTGTACGGATACTGTTCTCAGTTGCTGCAAATCAAGACTGGCCACTTCATCAATTTGATGTGAAGAATGCATTCCTGCATGAAGATCTTAAAGAAGAAGTCTATATGGAAGCCCCACCAGGATATAGTGACATTTTTCGACAAGGTGAAGTATGTCGGTTACAATGATCGGTATATGGTTTGAAACAGTCCCCAAGAATGTGGTTTGGGCGATTCACACTAGCTATGAAAAGATGGGGATACAGGCAGAGCAACTCAGATCATACACTATTCTTAAAACAACAGCAAGGTAAAATAACATGTTTGATTATATATGCGGACGTCATGATCATCACAGGGAATGACGCTAGGGAAATTCAAGAATTACGACACAATTTGTTTCACGAGTTTGAAATGAAAGACTTGGGAGGACTAAAATACTTCTTGGGAATAGAAGTGATTAGATCATCTAAAGGGATATTTATCTCTCAAGGAAAGTACATACTAGACTTGCTGACAGAAACAAGACTGATGGATTGTAAACCAGTTGAAATCCCAATCTTGTCAAATCATGGTTTACACAAAGATGAAGAAGGGTTGCCAACTAACAGAGAACAATATTAGAGACTTGTTGGAAGATTGATATACTTGTCACATACTCTACCAGATATTGCATATGCTGTAAGTACCGTTAGTCAATACATGCATCATCCAAAGAAGCTTCATATGGATGCAACGTTAAGGATTGTACGATATTTAAAAGGATTTAAGAAATCAACTCATCTTCAAATTAAAGGATACACTGATGCAGACTGGGCAGGAAACTTAGATGACAGGAGATCCACATCAGGATACTTCACATTTGTTGGAGGTAACTTGGTAACCTGGCAAAGCAAGAAACAGAGAGTTGTAGCCTTGTCAAGTGCAGAAGCAGAGTTCCGGGGACTAGCCAAAGGGTTAACCGAGATTCTATGGATTAAAAAGTTGATGACAGACATTGGTTTTCCACCTGAAGGTAGAACTAAGTTATACTCTGATAACAAAGCTGCTATTAGCATATCTGAGAACCCGATACAGCATGATCGTACGAAACATATTGAGATAGACAGACATTTCATCAAAGAAAAATTAGAAGCTGGGATCATTGAGTTTCCATTCGTACAATCTGAAGAGTAGATAGCTGATATTCTTACCAAAGCGGTTTCTGGACGAGTACTGCGCAACTTTCTCAACAAGTTAGGTATGTGGGATCCACACATACCAACTTGAGGGGAGTGTTGAAGATTCACGACAAGATTACAACAAAATCACAGCAACAATTACAGCAAAATCACAGCAAGATTCATAGCAAGATTCATAGCCCTAATCAACAACAGTCAACAGCAGAATCATAGCATAGCAATTGTAATTATTGTAATTTATTTGTTTCTATAGATATGAATCTGTACCCTATTTAAACCATATTCAGACAATAAGAAATGCAAGACTTCCTACCAGATTTCTTCACTTTACTATATTATGGACTTCAATTACTACTGATGGATATTTGGCTCTCACTGTGCATTTTGTTGATAAAGATTGGGTTTTGCAAAAAAGATTGTTGAATTTCTCTTTTATGCCTCCTCCACACGGTGGTGTTGCATTGAGTGAAAAAATTTATTCTATTCTAGCGGAATGGGAAATAGAAAAGAAAGTGTTTTGTGTTACACTAGACAATGCTTCTACAAATGATGTATTTGTTGTATTATTGAAAGATCAAATAAATGCAAGAAGAATACTTGTTTGTGGAGGTGAGTTCTTCCATTTAAGATGTTGTACTCATATATTGAATTTGACTGTGCAAGATGGGTTAAGAGAAATAGATGATTGTGTTCACAAAGTGAGATAAAGTATTAAATATGTTAGAGGCTCACAAATAAGAAAACAAAAATTTTTAGAATGTGTGAAATTATTAGCATTGAACACAAAGAAGGGCTTGAGGCAAGATGTCCCTACTATATGGAATTCTACCTTTCTTATGCTTGAAAGTGCCATTTTTTATCCCCGAACATTTTGTCATTTAGAGTTAAGTGACTCTAATTATAAGAACTGTCCAAATTCAAGTGATTGGGAAAAAATTGATAAAATTGCTTCATTCTTAGCTGTGTTCTATAACATTACAAGGATTTTTTCAGGCACTAAGTATCCTACAACTAATTTATATTTTCCTTCGATTTTTATGGCATACTTAACATTGAAGGAAAATGTGATTTCAGAAGATGAGTATATGAGAAAAATGGCTGAGTTGATGTTGAAAAAGTTTGAGAAGTACTAGTCTGAATTTAACTTGACTTTAGCTGTAGCTGTGATACTTGATCCTAGATACAAAATTCATTTTGTGGATTGGAGTTACAAGAAGCTTTATGGTGTTAATTCACCACAATTTGCAAAAATTCGTGACAAGCTTTTTTCTGTTTATGATGAGTATGTTGTAAGATCGTCTTCATCTAAATCTATTGATGATGGCAAACCTTCAAATATTTATTGTGCATCTAGAGTCAATATTGAACCATCATTTAATATGGGAATACAAGACAAATTTAAGGTACCGTTTTGTTTTTACGTTTTTATTGATTTTTTTTATTTATTTGATTTATTAATATTTTTATATTATTATTTATTAAGAATTTGATTGCTTTGAAATTGAAGAATTCAGTTCAATTAAGAAAAAGTCACAATTGGAACAATATTTAGATGAGGAAAGAGTTGGAAGGACAAAAGATTTGGATATTTTAGAATATTGGAGAGCAAATCATTTTCGTTATCCAGAGCTTGCATCTATGGCTCGTGATATTTTAAGTATTCCTGTGTCAACGGTTGCCTCTGAATATGCTTTTAGTGTAGGTGGTCGAGTTCTTGATCAATACCGTAGTTCACTAAAACATGAGACAGTTGAGGCTCTTATATGTACAAGAGATTGACTTTTTGGATAATATGGTAATTTATCAAATTAAATTTTATATTTTTTATTATAATTTTTATATCATATTAAATATATTTATATACTGTCAATAGGAGATACTGAAGCAAAATTAAATGAGCTTACCGAAGACATCATGCAATTGGATATAAGTAGTGAAGAGTCATCATCAGCTCAATGCTCAAATTCCATCAATAATATTATGGTAATGTGATTAATAATATTTATATTTATTATTCATTTATTTATATTTATTGTTGGATATAACTATTTTTTTATTTTTGATTTGTAGGTTTAAAGTTAACATAGTTCAAGAAATTTTTGGAAGGCGAGATTTTATGAAGCTTGGCTTCACAACTTGGAAACTTAGGCGTCATTTGAATATTTAAATGATAGTAAATAATTGAATATTTGGATAATATTTGAATGTGTTAGATGATATTTGTATTTGAATATTTTGATGTTTGATTTATTTTTGAAAATTTTAGATGATATGGATGGTGTGTTAGAGAATATAGTTTAATTTTAATTTTGCATAATAGGTTAAACATATTTATTACATGTTATACCCATTTATTTAATCGTGTCATATTGTATCATATAATACTACAATAATCCAATTATTTAAATGTATTGAACGGGTCGTGTCATGTCGTGTGATCTATATTGATTTAATTATTTAAATAAGTTATACGTGTCGTATCATGTTGTGTGATCTATATTGATTCAATTATTTAAACGTGTTATACGTGTCGTGTCGTATGATATATATTGATCAAATTATTTAAACAGATTATATGTGTCGTGTCGTATCGTGTGATCTATATTGACCCAATTATTTAAACGGGTTATACATGTCGTGTTGTGCAACCTGTTTAATAAATGTGTCAGTGTTAGGGTTTAATATCTTAGCATGATTAATTAAACGGGTCGTGTTCGTGTTAGCCATTTTAATGTTATATATGTTAATTGACACGACACGTTTACGACCCGCATACACGAATTGCCAGCCCTAGTCAAAGCTATAACCGTAGAGGTGACTCTAAGAGCCAACCAGTGGGATATATATTTATAGCCCAAAATCTATGTAGCCTACAGTGCAGTACTGCTAGTATATAATAAGACATGTCATACCTTTTAAACTAACTTTCGATCCTTACTAAATTCAGTCGAGCTAAGGAACTGACATTTATTAATATGTAATTAGTATAAATAAATACCAACTAAAATAACCAAACATGAAAATTCTATAACTTCAAATTAATTGTCTTTTTTTATCATTCATAACTAGCTCACCATGGTTTTCTTGAAATTCAATGGCATCTTAAAATTCTTAATTCACTTTGCCTTGCCAGATTACCCTTTAATCCTTTAGGGTTCGACCTATTACCAAAGTAGTTCTTGAAATTTCATTTTTAATTTAATTTTTTTTTCAAATCAATTTAAATTCTCATTTAGTTTCCTTAATGTTCATATTTATTATGATTATCAAAACTTTATTTTAATGTAAAATATTTCTTTTAATGTCTTTAAAATTCATCCCAAATAAAACTTTAACATATAAAGATTGAAATTTATTCAAGTCTCTAACTAATCAATTTTTCTATCTTATAGTTCAATCTCCAAAGATTTCATTTTGATCTAAATTAATATTATCAATTTAAATTTCTTTTAAAATCACAAATTTGTAGCATCAAAGCAAAATTCCACATTAGTTCTTCAACTTTTAATTTTGGCCAAGTAGTTTTCTTATCAAAATTTAATTCTCATCAACTCACCATATTTATCATTACAACCAAAATAAATAACTCAAAACAAATTCAATTTTATAAAATATAAAAGTTTCATATCATATGTAACTTTTACAAAATTAAAAATCATTTAAAACTTCAACTAGAAAAGTTGAGCACAAACCTCAAACTTCTAAAATGTTCAATTTTCTCTTCACTTTTCACTCATCACCCTTCCTTTTCCTTCGCGTTTGAAACTCCAACACTCTCTTCTTGAAACTCCAACACTTTCTTCAAATTACCCTTCAACTATCCAAAGGCAAAACAAACCAGTAAAGTTATTTTCCCCCCTAACAATGTAAGAAAACATGATAGGAATCATTTTCTAACCATTTCTCATACTTATTTTGAATTTCCTTCTAGTTAGGTACTATTCACATAAACTTTAATCCTTGATTTCTCCCTAATACAAGCTCTTCTCTTCAATATTTATTAATAAAAGATATTTGGATGAGGTGGGTAATTGATTGGTTGTGAAAACTTGGTAGAAAATGATGGAGAATTGAGAGAAAAAATTTTCATTATGGAGGTTAGAGACTTTGGCTATGGAGATGGAAAAATCGAGGAGAAGAAAATGATATTTTCTTTTTATTTTTTTCCTAATAAACGTGTCTTCTAGAATTTATGATGAAATGGAGGACTAAGATTTAAACAATCATTATTTGATCCAAGGGTTATAATATAATCCTACCAAAAATCTTAAAAATATACTAATAAATCCTACCAAAAATCTTGAAAATATACTAATAAATCCTTTCTTTTAATAAATTTTAGACATTGACCCCATCAATTTCATCTATTTATACATTAATCCATAATTCTTTTTCTGTTTAACCACTATTTATTATGAAGTGGAGGGTTAAGATTTAAGCAATCACTATTCACTATAAGAAAGTTTTAAGCATAACTATGATATTTCATTGGTAAATGGTCAGTAATCTATATGTCGGTAATTTAAATGGTAGGTAAATAGTCGGTGATGCATTCTACCAACTACTTTTGTTATAATTTGACTAGTAAATTTTGTCGCTATTTTTTACATTTCTTATAGTGATTTGATCTAAGGGTTATAATATAATCTTGCCAAAAATCTTGAAAATATACTAATACATCCTTTCTCTTAATAAATTTTAGACATTGAACCCATAAATTTCATCTATTTATACATTAACTTATAATTCTTTATCTATTTAATCACTTTAGTCCGTTGACCTAAGTTAATCAAAATCAAACTTGACAATTTTCTACTAAAACACCAGTCTTTTTCAATAATACCTAATAAGTTCATAGGTTTTGTTTTTAAAATTTTGACCACCTTATTGAACTTATTTTACCCCGATTTATTCTTTAAATATATTTTCAATAGTACTAGTCATGAGTTGAAAAGGTGTCGATCGTCTGTCTAGTGGTACTATTCATTGCCCAAGAATGGTACTATTCATGACTTGAAATTTTAGAGTGTTGCAACTCTTCCCCTCTTATAAAAAAATTATGTTCTCAAAATTTTTCTCGTTTAAGAGAGTTAAGCCTCTTTGACATTATGGTTCCTTCATAAGACCTTGACTAACGGTATCTTCTTATTTCTCAAATATTTAACTTCATTTGCCAAGATCTTCTCTGGTTCTTCTTCCTATGTCAACTCAGGCTAGATTTCCGTTAATTCATCTAGTATGATGTGGGAGGGATCAAATCTATATCTTTTCAACATGGAGACATGGAAGACATTATGTATCTTATCAAACTCTAGTGGTAAAGTTAGCTTCTAGGCTGCCGATCCCAAGCATTCATTGATCTCATATGGACCGATAAACACAGGGCTTAATTTACCTTTCTTGCCAAAATGGAGTACTTTCTTTCATGGAGAAACTTTGAGGAATACTTTATTGCCCACTTCAAACTCTATGTCTTTTCTCTTTAAATCTGCATAAGATTTATGTTTGTCTATAACAACTTTTAATCTCTCTTTAATAATCTTAACTATTTGTTCTATTTGTCTTATCAATTCAGGACTTAGAAGTTTGCTTTCATTAACCTCTATCTAGCATAAGGGAGTTCTACACTTCCTCCCATACAAGGCTGAATAAGGAGCCATCTTTATGCTTGCTTGGAAGTTGTTATTGTAAGCAAATTCCATCAAAGTAAGGTACTTTTCCCGGTTCCCTTCAAATTATATTACACAACAGCTCATCATATCTTTCAATATCTAAATTACTCTCTCTCACTATCCATTTGTCTGGGGATGAAAAGTTGTACTAAAATCTAGCAGTGAACCTTGGGTCCCTATTTGATATTGTAGAGATAGGAACACTATGCAATCACACTATCTCATTTATGTACAACTCTGCTAGTTTCTCAAGTGAATAATATGTTATCATTGGTAGAAAATGAGATGATTTTGTTAATCTGTCAACAATTACCCAAACAACATCTTTCTTCATTGGTGTAAGTGGTAAACTAGTGACAAAATCCATTATAATTCCATCCCATTTCCATTCAGGTATTAATATAGGTTGTAACAAACTAGAAGGAACTTAGTTTTCAACTTTCACCTATTGACATGTTAGACATATGAAGACAAATTTTGCAATGTTTTTTGTCATACCTGGCCACCAATAATTCTTCTTTAAATCTTGATACATTTTGGTGCTACCAGGATGCATGGCATAAGGTCTACTGTGGGCTTCTTCAAGGATGCTCTTCTTTAACTCTACAAGATTCCGTACCCATATTCCAATTTGATAGTATACGCAACCATCAACCTTGATTTCATAACCATTATGCTTCCCCTCTTGAACTTGCCTTATTAGAGATGCAAGTTTTTCATCTCCTTTTTGTGATTCTAAACTTGCTAACATAAGCTGGATTTAATATGTAATTCTGCTGCAATTATCATTTTTAATAGTGGCAAATGTGCTTTCATGGCTTTGACTGCAGCTAAGTATTTTCTACTGAGAGCATTTGCCACAACATTAGCTTTATTAGGATGGTAGTCTATGACACAATCATAGTCTTTCAGTAACTCTATCCATCTCCTCTGTCTTAAATTCAATTCTTTCTGAGTGGACAAGTATCTAAGACTCTTGAAATGTTACATTTTTCACCATATAAGTAATGCCTCCAGATCTTTAATGCAAAGACAATGGTTGTCAGCTCTATATCACGTGTGGACTAATTCCTCACATGTGGTTTTAATTGTCTATAAGCATATGTAACTACTTTTCCATCCCGAATTAACATATAGCCAAGTCCATTATGTGAGGCCTTACTATAAATCACAAAGTCTTAGTCTCTAACACGCAAGCTAAATAAGCTTCACATCCCTTCCTTAGTAGCCTTCTGGCAATTGTCACTGATATAACATTTGAGAGATAATCATATCTCTCACTCAAAACCATTACCTTTTCACCTTCTAGTGCTTTAAGCATGATCCTCTTCTATCTACAATCCCACTATGACCAGGTGTCTAAATAACCTGTCCATACCTAGAATCACATCAAACTCCCGAGAAGCCAATTCAATCAAATAACCATGGAAAGTGTAGTCATGAATCACAATTTGACAATCTTTATACATCTTATTCACGATTACACTATGACTGAGAGGATTAGATACTACTATGTCTTGGTCTAATGTGTCTACATATAGTTTCCCTCATGTGTGATTGGGATGCATATATAAGAATCAGTAGAACCAGAATCTATTAATGTATGAACATATTCGCCAAAGATTGAGAAAGTACCAACTATAACATCTGAAGAATCCTATTCCTCTTTGGCTCAAATGGCATAAGTTTGGTTGGGTGTTCTAGAGTATTGAATGTCCAAAATCTTAGACATTCTTTCAACGGTTGTCCTTGTTGGCTCACTTTTACCTCTACGTCTACTCTTTTAAACCACTGGTGTAGATATTTCTCTAACAGGTGCTGATACTGCATGTCCTTTAGGACAATCTCTCATAAAATCATATGTTGAACCACATTTGAAGCATGCACTGGTTATCTTCTTGCAAGTCCCTGTGTGCATCCTAGACCTGCTACCTATGCTCAATGTTGGCCTCTGAGATTGTCTTTGAGTTAACAATGCCTAAAAGATTGAGCACCTTTTTGTTTCTTACTTATGCCTTGAAAACCATAATATTGCCCCTGACTTTGACTTTGGGTCCTCTTTTGCTAACCTCTCTACACTCTACTTTGCTCTTCTTCTATGATATTTTCAATGTTCAAAACTACATTCACAAATGAAGGGAATTCCCTAATGGGGTGAGATGCTAAAAACTTTCTAATTTCTTTATGTAACCCATGTTCAAATTTCTTACATCTTGCCTCCTCTATAGGGATCATATCTCTAGCGTACCTACTTAATCTGATAAAATCTCTCTTATATTCACTTACTATCTATCTGCCTTGCATTAGAAACAAAAACTATTTCTTTTTATTATCCATGTATAGATCTCTAACATACCTCTTTCTAAAATATGATAAGAAAAACTCCCATGTCATTTGCTTCGCTCTTACAATCTAGGGCACTATTTCCCACCACTGATATGCCTCTTCTTTTAATAAAGAAATAGCACAAATCAGTTTGTCTTCATAAACTCTCTTTGTACTATCTAACTAGTATGCAACATATGACTAATCATCTTCTTTTCTCCCTTTAAATTCACTAACACCATATTTCTACAACTTGTTAATTGGTGGCCTAATGGGTGCCTTAATAGGTACAAGTGTTAGTGGTTCTATTGTACCCTACTAATTTGCCCTAGTAATTTGCCTAAATATTTTTGCAAACTACTGTAAGAATGCATATTGTCCTGGTCCACCAAACCCAAGAGGATCATGTGGTGGTGTTTGACCAACGACTTCTGTAGGTACATAACTTTCTACCTCTTCTATTGATTTACCATGTCCTTCATGCACACTGAAAATTAAACAATAGGATCTTCAATAGAGTTGCATCACAACATAACTTATTGGGTATGTACATGTACTTTAACTTCTTTCTTTAGTTATTACATAGAGCCGCCTAAACCTCGACTTTGATACAACTAAATGTAACATCCATACCTAGTTTGTATCCTGTTATGAGTTAAGGATGTAACATTTTGTATTATCTATACTTTTCTACAAACTTATAAATAAAATTCCATAATTTAATATAAAAATATTAGCATCATTTTCAAAAATTTTACAAATGAACACATGTAGTTTCTCCTAAATTTCTAACATTTTCAACCTGGAAATAGTGTAAAAATAACACTTCTATTCCACCAACCTTAACTCCTTAAACTTCTTTCAAAACTCAATATAATTCAAGCACTTCTAAAATTTTCATCAAATTCAATAATTCACAAATATAATTTTAGATCCATCGCTCAATCCAAAAGGAAATAAACTATATTATATACATTACAAAAAAATTATAATTTCTTATCTACTTCCTTTGAGTACATGTACATGCAGAAATTTAATTCTTTAGCTATTTATACAAAAATGAAGTTTCTACCTAGCTCATTGTTGATGATGTAACTCTATAATCTGATGCAGCTATCTCTAATCCTTCTACAATATCTACAACCTGCACCTTGATAGAAAATTCTAACGCGCTAAGCATATTGCATAGTGGTGTTAAACTTTTCTAATGAAATAATTATTTGAATACAATATATTACAAAATGAATTAAATCATCTTAACTAAAAAAAATCAAATAATCAAGCATCATTACATAAATAATTGATCGAAATCGTTGAAATATCATTTAATATTGCTAAACACATGCAAATAAACAAAAAATTTTAAATTTTGTATTAAGTATTCATATTAAAATAAATTCCATATTATTTCATTTAAAAAAAATAATTGGCACAACTTATTTTCTTTATTTTTTTCCTTTTACTCAATTATTAATCTGTAAAATCATCTTTTGTATCTCTTTTAAAATTTAAACTCAACCCTTATAAATTTAACTAGATCTAGTCAGACTAAAAGAATCTATAATTATAATTGTTGGGCAAAATGTGCCAGAAAACTGTAGGACCCGAAGATCATAGCTGTAATTGTAAAGGTGACTCCGAGAGCCAACCAGTCAGGTACATATCTGTAGTCTAAAATTCATATAGCATATAGTGCAGTACTAGTAGTATATAATATGACATGTCATACCCCCTTAAACTAACTTTCGATCCTTACCCAATTCACTCAAGCCGAGGAACTAATATCTATTAATTTGTAATTTGTACAAATAAATACCAATTAAAATAATCAAACATGAAAATTCTATAATTTCAAATTAATTCTCCCTTTTCTTTATTATTCATAACTAGCTCACCATCATTTTCATGAAATTCAATGCCATCTTAAATTTCCTAATTTAACTTTGCCTTATAAGATTACCCTTTAATCCTTTAGATTCCCATCAATTACCAAAGTAGTCTGTGAAATTTCCTTTTTAATCTAATTTATTTTCAAATTAATTTAAATTCTCCTTTAGTTTTCTTAATGTACATATTAATTATGATTCTCAAAACTTCATTTTAATGTAAAATATTTCTTTTAATGTCTTTAAAATTCATCCCAAATAAAACTTTAGCATAAAATAATTAAAATTTTATTCAATTCTCTAACTAATCAATTTTTCTATCTTATAGTTCAATCTCCAAAGACTTTATTTTGATCTAAATTAATTTTATCAATTTCAATTTCTTAAAATCACAAATTTGCAACATCAAAGCACAATTCCACATTATTCATTCAACTTCTAACTTTGGCTAAGTAATACTTTTTATTAAAATATAATTTTCATCAACTCACCATATTTATCATCACAACTAACCATTAAAGTCAATTTCTTCCCAAAATATGCAAAAAAAAAACATTATAAGATTCCTTTTCTAGCCATTGCTCACACTTACCTTGAATTTCCTTCAAGTTAGTTACTACTCACATAAACTTTAATCCTTGATTTCTCCCTAATACAAGCTCTCCTCTTTAATTGGTTAATTGATTGGGTGTGAAAACTTGGTGGAAAATAGTGGAGAATTGAGAGAGAAAAAATTAGTTATGGAGGTTAGAGACTTTGGCTATGGAGATGGAAAAAATGGTGCAAAAGAAGAGGTCATTTTCTCTTTATTTTTTCCTCATAAACGTCTCTTCTAGAATTTATGATGAAATGGAGGGTTAAGATTTAAGCAATCACTATTTGATCCAAAGATTATAATATAATCCTACCAAAAATCTGGAAAATGTACTAATAAATCCTTTCTCTTAATAAATTTTATTAATTGACCCCAATAAATTCATCTAGTTATACACTAACCTATAATTCTTTTTCAGTTTAATCACTTTAGTCCTTTGACCTAAGTTGATCAAAGTCCAACTTGACAATTTTCTACCAAAACACCAATCTTTTTCAATACTACCAAATAAGTCCATAGGTTAAATTTTATTTTTTAATTTTTCACCACCTTATTGAACTTATTTTAACCTCAAGTGGAAAAAATATCGAGAATGGTACTATTTTGAATATCGGTCATTGTCTGGTAGTACTATTCACAACTCGAGAATGGTACTATTCATGACCTGAAATTTCAGGGTGTTACAACTCCACTATTAAAAAAAATTCTTGCAACTATTCTATGCATCTAAAAATTTCAAAGTGATTTATTAAACTAAAATTTTTTGCATTGAATTGATTGCAAATCTGCTAAAGAAGTTCTACAAAAATAATGTTCAAAATATTGCATCTAAACAAATTTGTGCACAATGGCAACCAATTTGAAGTATTTTTATTTTAAAATTGAATTTATAAAAGGAGAT
>CAOGCB010388606.1:0-15940 GCA_948266635.1 Cnidoscolus chayamansa | reverse complement strand
TTTATTATTTAAAAATAATACATTATCAAGTTATAACTTATAGAGTCTAATATAAAATTCAATATTTTATTTAGATAAAAAATAATTAGATTTATTTTAAAATTTATTAAAATATTCTTAAATAATATTAAATTTATTGTTTATCACATTTTTTTACTTTTAAAAAAATATATATATATAGTTATAAACAATATTTTATAATAAAAATTTATTATATGAGGATAAAATATATAATACATGAAAACACTTCAATTATCTAATATATATTATAGATAGATACTTACAAGAGATTTATATTATAATCATTTAATATATACAAAATTTTACATTTTTTTATTTGATATGGATAATATTAAATAAAATAAACATATCATAATATTTTAAGATTTTTATTAATGTATAATATAGGGAAAAATAACAATAAAAAAATTATCTAATAAAATTTAATTAATTAATTAAATTTATTTCAAGAATAATAATGAATTTTATAGAAAAAAAATGCCAAAGGTAGGAACTGATTTTGGCCTGTGGGCCAGGGCAAGCGACCGAAGGCTCGAATAACGCAAGGACGACTTCATTCTAAATTTACAGTAATTATTACACAGTTTGGTCATTTCTCACTTAACTTCGACCTCAACAGGAAGAGGTCTCTACTCTCAACAAATCTTCGCATAACTATTCAAAGCTCAGATCTAAACCCAACCCAATCTCTTTGTCTCTCTCAAGGTAATCATCTACCTTTTCCCGATTTCTTTATTGAATTTGATTATTACATATTGTTGTTTTTTAGACTATCTGATTGATAATCTGATGAACTGAGATTTTTCGATTTTCTAGTGGTTTGTGATGTTCATTGATTTTGATTCTGTTTTTTTTTCTTGTGTAATTAATAATCCGTGTTCTGATTTTAGGTCATACTTGCTATATTATCTGTTTATTTGTTAGATCTATGGATATTGCAGAGGAAATATCAAATTTTAGGGATCGATCTTTGTTTCTTTTGTCTCTTTAATATAGTTTTTTTAAGGTTAAGATTTATGCTCGTTTTCCTTGATAAAGTAATAAATTAATTTATTTGAGATATTGTGATCAAGCAAATGGCCTATTCTTTATGGACATATTTTCTGTTTTATTTGGAGTGTTTAATCATATAAATAAATTGATTCTTGATAATGGTTGTTCAGAATCGTAACTCATTTTGGACCAGTGTCTTTCTTTTGTTTCGGTTATTTGTTTTTATAGCAGTCAAGTATTTTTTTGTTAATGATCTTTTGCCTTTGTTTTCTAAAAGAACTAGGATAAATTTTGTAATAAGCCCGAATTGGTTTACATTTTCTGGGTATTGGGACCAAACTATGACTTTATTATGATGACTCATGTGTATGTTAGTGAGAGTCTTATTGTCCGTTAACTTACTAGCACCTAACTATCACCTTCAGTTAAGTACTTAATGTTTTAATAGTAAAAAGACTTATTGAAAAATCTCTGTGCCCTGAGAATATCTCAATTATCATAACCAACTATCAGCTTAATTCCAGAACCATCATTAAATCTTGTGTATAGAAATGAAAAAGCTCAATAGAATGGCACTCCGAAACCAGCACCCCAAAAAAAAATATTAAAAAGCAATAGGCATCTGCAAGGAAAATATAAGAATTACCCCCGTCTCTGAAACGTCTTAGCTTCCAAGTCTCAATCTTGAGCAACATGGAGATATTAACCTTTGAAGAATCTCCCTAACTGGATCACCTAAAACAAAAGTAATTAGCTCACTTCCATTAAACATAGCAATGGTTAAACAACAAAGAAAAAGAGAGGCAAAATATAAGTGAGGAAATACCTATAATGATCTAAATTTTAAAAAGTGAACAATAATACCAGTATGAATTGATCAGCAACATACACCGACAACTTCTAATATATCTAAGATTTCATACTATTTTACAGAGGTTTGCAAATAACCAACCCTGACAAACTTCAACAGAATACGAAGACATGAAAGAATGTTAATTCACTTAAAGCTTATCTTCTTTGCTTATTCTGATCACTAGCACAGAGTCACTCATTTCCTGGGGTCAATTGGCCCATTACAGTTACCTCTTTCAGTTGAATTTCACTTATTGAATAGGGGAGGCAAGTACCATACCTTCTTCCTAGGAAGTGGCCAATTGCAGTGGGTCAATTGTACCAGTCCTAAATTAACTTTATAAGATAAACAAAAAATAACCTACAAAGACCTTAATAATAATAATAATATGATAAAAATAGAACTATAACCTTAAAAAATTGAAGAATGCTAAAATGGAGGATCTAAACCATACCTAGCAACCATGGGAACAAAACAGACAACAAAGTATTAAATCAAAGATTCTCAAAAAGGCTCAAAATCGTGAGAAAACTCAACAAATTATTAACAAACAAGTAAATTTGTCATAATATCTGTATGCTTAAATCATAAATAATAAAAATTATCGACAATAAAGCATACCTTGATTAGCAGATCTGTCGTGAAGTAAATCAAACAAATGACAGAGAAAACCACTGACAATAACAAATCCAGAATTATACAATTTTCAATTTCCCAAAAAAAATTCCCAATTACGAAGAGAAATTCGAATTTCTCCAAAGGCGAAGGCAATGGGCTTGGGCTTCAAGGTCGTGAGCTTGCATTGAAGTTTTGAGCTTTGAAATCAAAACCCTAGTTAGACCTAAAAGCTAAGCTAGGCTAAAAGATTCAAAAGAGATTACAGGGCCTTATACTGGGATAAGGAGAGTTTCGAGTTCTATTACAAAAGATTAAGAGGGGAAAAAGGACAAAAATGTCAAACAAGAGTGTTGGATATGGACTTGAGGCCCATCAAGGTTCATGCGGGTTCAGTTATCACGCCAATGGTGGACCATGAGCCTTGATCTGTGTGGTCGTATATATAGGCCACCAAACTATCATTTCGAACTGCACTGTTGATTTTCTGTGGGGCACACATGATAGATGACGTGTGGTTAGGAAGTACTTAACAAAATAAAAATTTGTAATCAAGTGTTTTTGTAATTTTTCGATCAACATGGTTAATGGTTTCATTTGTTATGTCTCTCACTATTCCTTAGTTATTAATGTTAAATTTAAATGAAATGATATGTATTATTGAGCTAGACAATAGGATAAATTAATTTGAAAACTTTGAAACTTCAGTCTCTATCTCTGTGTTGTTCTGACAACCTTGCAAATATTAATAAAAGAGCATGTTTTGATGTAAAAACAAGGGGGTGAATTTAACCGATGGTATATGGACTATAAACAGTAACAATAAGTTACACAAACTTTCAATTATAACTGAAAACCCCTCCCAACTGCGGTGAAAGTAACTTAAAAACTCCACTTTATCTACTATACTCAGTTTCTAGTGCTTCCTTTGCATTTTCTCTTTTTATTTTATTCTATTAAAAACTTGTTGATGCGTTGTGCAAATAAGAAGATTTACAATTTTATGGGAGTTTTATATCGAGAAGCCCGTCTAGCTCAGTCGGTAGAGCGCAAGGCTCTTAACCTTGTGGACGTGGGTTCGAGCCCCACGGTGGGCGCTGTAAAATTGTTTGTTTGTGTGTGTTCCATTAAATTTTTCCCATTTTCTTATAATTTTTCATTATCAAATTAATACCATATCACAGTTTTTTGATTTTCCTAAATTCTTGTATTACCTAAACTGATTTCTGTAGTATTATGATTATAAGAGATGTGGAATTTATTTTCATTTTAATTATTTAAAAAATTAACAGAATGGAGAGAGAAAAATTAAAAAGCATGTCAGATACATGTTAGCAAGTAACATAGAAACTGGGTGTAATAGGTTATGTGGGGTTTTATGTTACTTTTACTGTATTTGGACTAGTTTTAAGTTAAAATTGAAAGTTCATGTACCATGTTGTTACTTTTCCTAAAGTCCATATACCACTAGTGAAATTCACCCACTGGGTTTTCGCTCAAAACACACTTCTTTTTATTATTGTTTCCAAGATTTTCAGAGCAACTCTGATGTGGAGATAGAGACTAAAGTTTCAAAGTTTTCAAATTAATTTTATCGTATTGTCTAATTCAATAGTATATATTATTTCATTTAAATTTAACATTAATAATGAAGGAATAGTGAGAGACAAAATAGATGAAGCCATTAACCATGTTGATTGAAAAATTACACAAATAGTTTGGTGTCCGTTATGTATGAGCACACAGATCAAGGCTCATGGTCCATAATCAGTGTGATATAACTATACTCACATAGATTCACATGAGCCTTGATAGACCTCAAGTCCATATCCAACACTCTTGTTTGACGTTTTTGCCATCTTTTTATCCTCCTAATCTCTTGTAATAGACCTCAAAACTTCCTTATCCCACTATGAGGCCCTGTAATCTCTTTCTACACTTTTAGCCTAGCCTAACTTTTAGGTCCAACTTAGGTTTTGATTTTGAAGCTCAAGACTTTGAAACTCAAGCCTGTTACCTTCATCTTTGCAGAAATTCAAATTTCTCTTTCTAATTGGGAAATTTTTTTTGGGAAATTAAAGAAAGTATAATTCTGGATTTGTTGTAGATGGCGGTTTCTTGGTCATTTGTTTGATTTACATCATGGCAGATCTGCTAATTGAGGTATGTTTTATTATTGCTAATTTTTTTCATTTTCCGATTTATGCATATATCAGTGGACAAGTTTGCTTGCTTGTTGAGTTGTCTCGCGATTTTTTGGGCCCTTTTCCGAATCTTTGATTGATTACTTTGCTGCATGTTTTATTGTGGTTTTATTCCCCTTGTTGCTAGGTTTGATTTAGATCCTCCATTTTAGCATCTTCCATTTTCTAGGGTTATAGTTCTGTTTTTATTATATTATTATTATTAAGGTCTTTGCAGGTTATTTTCTGTTTATATTATTAAGTTAATTTAGGACTGGTGCGATTGACCCCCTGCAGTTGGCCACTTCCTAGGAAGTAGGTAGGAACTCTCCTCCCTTATTCAATAAGTGCCATTCAACTGAAGAGAGGGGACTGTTGGGCATATGAACCCCGAAAATGAGTGACCCTGCGTTAGTAATCAAAATAAGCAAAAGAAGATAAGCGTTAATTGAATTAATGTTCTTTTATGTCTATCTTTGTATTCCATTGAAGTTTGTCAGGGTTGGTTATTGGCAAAATGCTGTAAAAATAGTATGAAATCTTAGATAATCGGTAAATGTTGGTTTTTTGTGCTGATCAGTTCATATCGGTATTATTGTTCACTTTTTATAGTGTAGACCGTTGTAGTATTTCCTCACTTATATTTTGTCTCTCTTTTTCTTTGTTATTTAACCCTTGCTTTGTTTAATGGAAGTGAGCTAATTACTTTTGTTTAGGCGATCCAGCTTGGGAGATTCTTCAAAGATAAGGATTGAGGGCTGAGGAGTTTCAGAGACAGTTAATGCTTATATTTTCCTTGCAGATGGAGAATGATTTATCTTGTTCCTTTTTATTATTTTTCTTTTGGTGCTGGTTTTTGGAGTGTCATCCTATTGAGCTTTTCATTTCTATACACAAGATTCAATGATGGTTTTCAAATTAAGCTGATAGTGATGATTGAGATATTCACTGGAGCAAATAGATTTTGTATTAGGTAATTCAGGTACTTAATTGGAGGTGGTAGTTAGGTGCTAGTAAGTTAATGGACAATAGACTATCACTAACATGCCCATGAGTCTTTATTTGCCACCTGTGCTAGATCTGGCATGGTATTTGAGGATTTTGTTCATTCATTTTCTTGATTTTTGTTATATGTATAGCATATTTATTTTATAGCAGGATTAATTTTGTTTGACAGATGGCAGAAGCACCCTCTGGCATTGAACAGGTGCCTGATGATGAGTTGACTGAGCATCAGAAAGAAAAGGATGGTGAGACAGCAGTGTTGCATGGTGAAAATGGCATGCCTGAAGAAAGGAAAGAATTTGTTCCACCTGCTGTCGGAATGGAGTTTGAGTCTTATGATGATGCTTATAACTATTATAATTGCTATGCTAAGGAAGTGGGTTTCCGAGTTAGAGTTAAGAATTCTTGGTTCAAGCGAAACAGTAGAGAGAAGTATGGTGCAGTGCTTTGCTGCAGTAGCCAGGGTTTCAAAAGAATTAAAGATGTAAATCGATTAAGAAAGGAAACACGAACTGGCTGTCCTGCAATGATAAGGATGAGGTTGGTGGACTCCAAGAGGTGGAGAGTGCTAGAGGTTACACTAGAACACAACCACCTGTTAGGTGCTAAGATATACAAATCAATTAAGAAGATGGGAACTGGAAGCAAAAGGAAGTCACAGCCAAGTTCGGATGCAGAGGTGCGGACCATTAAGTTGTATCGAGCACTTGTAATAGATGCAGGGGGTACTGGGAACTCAAGCCCAAATGCAAGAGAAGTCAGGAATTTTTCTGAACTTCCCAATCAACTGAATCTTAAGAAGGGTGATGCACAAGCTATTTATAACTACCTTTGTCGAATGCAGTTGACTAATCCAAACTTCTTTTATTTGATGGATCTCAATGATGAAGGGCATCTGAGAAATGTGTTTTGGATTGATGCTAGGTCAAGGGCTGCATGTGGCTACTTTAGTGATGTCATTTATATTGACAACACATATTTGTCCAGCAAATATGAGATTCCACTTGTGACATTTGTTGGAATAAATCACCATGGTCATTCTGTTTTACTGGGTTGTGGCTTACTTGCAGGTGAGACGATAGATTCTTATATTTGGTTGTTCAAAACATGGCTTACATGTGTATCAGGGTGTGCCCCAAAAACAATTATTACGGACAGGTGTAAGGTTTTGCAGAGTGCAATTGCAGAGGCATTTCCAAAATCTCATCATTGTTTTGGTTTGTCACACATCATGAGAAGAGTTCCAGAAAAATTGGGAGGATTGCTCAACTACGATGCAATCAGAAAAGCGTTGATTAAAGCAGTTTATGAGACTTTGAAAGTGATTGAATTTGAAGCAGCATGGGGATTTATGGTCCAACGATTTGGAGTTGTTGATCATGAATGGCTTCGATCACTGTATGAAGATCGAGTTCGGTGGGCTCCAGTTTATTTAAAAGACAAATTCTTTGCTGGAATGTCTGCTGCCCTCCCAGGTGAGGCATTGAACCCTTTTTTTGATAGATACGTGCACAAACAAACTCCTTTGAAAGAATTTCTTGACAAGTATGAACTAGCCCTACAAAAAAAGCACAAAGAAGAAACTAATGCAGATATGGAGTCTAGAAGCTCTGGGCCCATGTTGAAAACCAGATGTTCTTTTGAGTTGCACCTGTCAAAACTGTACACTAGGGAAATCTTCAAGAAGTTCCAATTAGAGGTGGAAGAAATGTATTCTTGTTTTAGCACAACACAGATACATGTTGATGGACCAATAATAATATTTTTGGTTAAGGAGCGTGTTATGTGTGAAGGAAATAGGAGAGAAATTAGAGATTATGAAGTCCTGTATAATAGAAGTGCTGGAGAGGTTCGATGCATTTGCAGCTGCTTCAACTTCTACGGGTATTTGTGCCGTCATGCATTGTGTGTGCTCAATTTCAATGGAGTAGAGGAGATACCTTCCAAGTATATACTGCCGCGGTGGAAGAAAGATCACAAGCGCTTATATATTCCAGATCATGGGTCTAACAGAGTTGACGCTACTGATAGAGTTCAGTGGTTTAATCAGTTGTATAGAAGTGCTCTGCAAGTTGTGGAGGAGGGAGTGATTTCTCTAGACCATTATGGTGCTGCGCTGCAATCATTTGAAGAATCACTGAACAGGGTTCATGAGGTAGAAGAAAAGCAAAATTAGATAGTACTCAGTAAAGGAGCAAGATTTATTGTAAATATAATTGCAGTCTTTTTATCTTTTTTTTTTTTTTTTTAAAAGCCGAAATGAAATTTATGGTTGTTAAAAAAGAAATTACGACGTGTGAACTCCTTGGAAAATTGATGATCTATTACTAGTAATTGTTTATCATTGAGTAGCTAATAATTAAACTCATATTTTACAATACAGAGATTTTCTTTTTGTAGTTATTTTACCATAATATTTTCTGGTTGAAGGGTTTTCCCCCCTATTTTGAGGTTTTTGAGTTTGGTGATTCTTTCATTGCTTCTCTTTTTCTCTTGTTTACTAAAAATATTTTCAATCAATTGTATGTAGTAGGTTGGATTCAATTTGGAATTCCCAACGCTAACACACACAATGAATGGAATATATATATATATAAAATTTAAGGTTTTATTTTATTAAAAATAAATTGTGTTTATTTGAATTTTAGTTAAAATCTTAAATTAAAAGAAAAATAAAATTTAATTAGATGTATTTATCTGTCGAATTTGTCTTAAAAATCTTTTTGGACAGAATAATAATAAATGCAGTATAGGTTATATGGGTGAATATAAAATTACTAAAACTTAATGGATTAAGTTATAATTTCAAGAAGATGTCACCCAACAGTAGCATTCTCTCAAATCTCATGAAATCGGAACCTCCAATTCTCTCCGGCTTTCTGCGTAGGAAATCAGCGGCTTCTTTGCTCAATTCACTCTATACAGTCTCGATTACCTAATATCAATAATTTTCCAGGTGAGTCACTCATTTCGGTTGAAACCTTGTAAATCGTTACCTCACTCTTGCTGATTCTTTTTCTTTCGCTTTGTTTTTATTTTCCCTCTTTTTATCAATAATATATCAGCTTAATTATGTGGTAGGAATATGAATCACAAGGTTTCGAATTGTGGGTTGTGATGTAACTGAAAAGGGTCTGTATGCTATTGGTTGTTTCTGTTTTATTGCTCTTGCCGGATAGTATGGAGAAGATCAAACTTCCATTTCTACTTGGCTCTGCCAAATTCTAGCCTTTTTAAGATTGTGTGCAATCTCTGTAGCAGTAGTGCATTGTCTTTTCTGTTATTTCACTTCATTTATATAGATGGGTTTGGTAACTTGTAGTGTTGCTTTTTTCGTTGAAGAGTAATCTTCAGACATTGTAGCTCAGGTATACTTCATTTCCATCCAATAAGGTTGTCGTTTTAACTGTGTGTAGATGGGACATTGTTTTCTGAGTAGACAAGAAATAGAAAAGAAAAAGAAAAGGTGATACATCTAACTTTAAAATTTTTTGCAGCACGGATTCCTCTAAAGATAATTGCTTGGAAGCAACTTTCATTATTCTTTTTGCACTCCTCATTCAAGTTTCATTATTTTTGTTTTTACCTTTTTTAGAGTCTCTTATTTCTTCACATGCTTTTATAGATGGATGAAGTGTCTCTCAACACTGAGCCCATTGGTGATGAAGATGCTGATGAGTTTGAGATTGAAGGAGATTGTGGAATGACCGATTATGTGGGTCAACCTGGTGCAATACAGGGAGAGAATCCTATCCCTCCTGCTGTTGGAATGGAATTTGAGTCCTACGAGGATGTGTATTACTTCTATAATTGTTATGCCAAGGAACAGGGATTTGGGGTTAGAGTAAGTAATACCTGGTATAGAAAAAGTAAAGAGAGATATAGGGGAAAGCTTAGCTGCAGTAGTGCCGGTTTCAAGAAGAAAAGTGAAGCAAATCGACCGAGACCTGAAACAAGAACTGGTTGTCCAGCAATGATAAAATTCAGGTTGATGGAAAGCAAAAGGTGGAGAATTATTGAAGTTGAGCTTGAGCACAATCACTTAATTAGCCCAGCAAGTGGAAAATTCTATAAATCGCATAAACTCATAGGTGCTGGAACCAAAAGGACATTGCAATTAGATGGTTCCGATGAGGTGCAGAAAATTAGGATGTATCGCACTGTGATAATAGATTCTGAGGGCAATGGAGTTGTAGATGATGAAGATGGATCTGGAAACTTTCTCCATTCTGATCAGTTGAAGCTTAGAGAAGGAGATGCCCAAGCAGTTCAAGATTTCTTTTGTCGCTTGCAGTTGATGGATCCCAACTTCTTTTATGTGGTGGATCTCAATGAGAAAGGATATATGAGGAATTTGTTCTGGGCTGATGCAAGATCAAGGGCTGCATATGGTTATTTTGGTGATGTTGTTGCAATTGACACAACATGCTTGGAAGACGAATTTGAAGTACCACTGGTTTCATTTATTGGAGTAAATCAGCATGGACATTCCATATTATTGGGCTGTGGTTTGCTTGCAGGTGAGAGTTCTGAATCATATGTATGGTTGTTGAGAGCCTGGATCACATGCATGTTAGGACGTCCTCCACAAGCTGTCATAACCAACCAGTGCACAAATTTGCAAACTGCTGTTGCTGATGTTTTCCCAAGAGCTTCACATTGCCTTCATTTGCCGTGTATCATGCAAAGATTTCCAGAGAATCTGGGGGGGTTATTTGAACTTGAAGCAATTAAAGAAGCATTGAGTAGAATAATTTTCAATTTTCTGAGGCCTGAGGAATTTGATGCAGCTTGGGAGGAGACAGTCCAACATCATGGAATGAGGGATCATAAATGGTTCCAAGCTTTATATGAAGATAGGAAAAGGTGGGTTCCTGCTTATGTGAAGGAGACATTTTTGGCAGGCTTGTTTCCTTTCCAGCAAAATGAGATTTTGCCTTCAATTTTTGAAGGGTATCTGGATAAGCATACTCCTCTAAAGGATTTTTTTGACAAGTATGATCAAGCTTTGCAGATGAATTATCAACTTGAAGCCTTAGCAGATATGGATTCAAGAAATTCAAGTTTAGTGCTAAAATCTAGGTGTTATTTTGAGTTGCAACTTTCAAAGTTGTACACAAATGAAATATTAAAGGCGTTTGAAAAGGAGGTGGAGGGCATGTACGCTTGTTTTAACACAAGACAAGTAAGTATTGATGGGCCATTAATAACATACATAGTCAAAGAACAAGTTGAAGTTGATGGAAACAGGCAGGAGACGAGGGACTTAGAGGTTGTGTATAATCCATCTGAAATGGATATTATCTGCGTTTGCGGTTTCTTCAACTTTAAAGGATATTTATGTAGGCATGCTTTAAGTGTCCTTAACCAAAACGGCTTGGAGGAGATCCCACCTCAATACATTCTCACGAGATGGAGAAAAGATGCGAAACGATCCTATGTTGTTGATCACAGCTCCGGTGGTATCGATACTAATAACCCAGTTCACAGGTATGACCATCTGTACAAAAGTATCGTGCGAGTTGTAGAGGAAGGGAGGAAATCACAAGATCGCTGCAAGGTAACTCTGCAAGGATTGGGTGAGATACTAAACAGGCTTCACCTTTTAGAAGACTAGCCATGTAAATTATTAGGGGCCTGGATGTCTAGTTATGTGAAACTAAAAGTTTGTGAATCATTTTATCGGCTCTATATACATATTTTGATGTGCATTAAAGCTAATAACATCTCAATGCATCATTTGGAAACATGTTTATGAGAATCTTAAATAGCCTACAACATTTTTTGCCTCCTGATATTTTACAGCCAACCCCCTCCCCCAACTCTTAAACATATGAAATAACTTAATCCCAAAAATTCAAGCCCCCTATATATATATATATATGTATATGTATGTAGAGTTCAAATCCTCATTGGTATGTTATGGGATTGAACTCATAAAATATAAGTCAACTAAGTCAGCTAGAGATTCAAAGTTTAATGAAAGACTATATACAGAGAGAATTGTATATATTTCTTTAAGTATCTCTTTATATTTATTATTCTAGTGATTCTAAAACGGAAATCTACCCGTCTAAAATTATATTTTTATTGTGGAAATAAGGGGATTACCAATAATTATTTAATCCTTCAAGGAGAAAGAAAGGAAGAGATGAAGATGAAAATTGAAGAGGGAAGAAAGAGAGAG
This sequence comes from Cnidoscolus chayamansa, assembly GCA_948266635.1. Classification (NCBI taxonomy): domain Eukaryota; kingdom Viridiplantae; phylum Streptophyta; class Magnoliopsida; order Malpighiales; family Euphorbiaceae; genus Cnidoscolus; species Cnidoscolus chayamansa. The sequence goes on along the minus strand of CAOGCB010388606.1, from coordinate 4,083 downwards.
AGATCCGTTATATTATTAATAAATGATTGCTTAATCAGATACAACGCCAACGTTTAAAAGCAATTTTCTTCTCTAACGTTGGTTATAAATCTGTTACAGAGCTAACTATTTGACCAGCTCAGCTAACAAGCAAAGTCAAGTTTTTATCCTCTGATATACACCATACTAAATTCTCAACATTATCCTTTTCCAGCAAATCTTCTCATCAAGAATGAAAGCAGGAAACTGACGCTCTATAAAATCTCCATCCTCCCATGTGGAATCCTGAAGAGAGAAACTTCTCCACTTAATCACCACTTGATCACCACTTGATGCACTGAATGTCATCTCTTCTAATCGTACAAATGTCCACAAAAAAAGAGGTTCAAAATGGAACTGTCCATGGCAAAGTGAGGCAAAGAAGAAGATTGAACTAACTGATCTCGACCCTATTTTCTTTAAAAGTACCATATCAAACACATTCTGAACAATGCATCATTGGAGTTGTTTTATAAGCAACTGATCCACTCTTTTGCAAGATGAGATAAGAACCACAAATTTGGCATTAGGCTTAACGTGCTTTCCAGGTCTCAAATACACATGATCTCCCACTTCAATTTCCCTCTCAGTTCTCTTAGAATCAGCATATTGCTTCATTTTGTTCTGAGCTACCAGCAATTGGTTTTTATGAACATCCCCAATTGCACCATAACTACTTGCATAGAATTGTGTCTGCAGTCAAAATATTGGGAGAGTAACCATATAAAGCCTGAAAGTGTGACACTTCTGGGGTGATTAGAATGGTACCTCCACTCTGCTAAGCTACACCATTTGCATCATCTGAGAGGTTAATGAAAAGGCATACACCTCTAGTAATTCTCCAAGATCTCTTCTATCTCTCAGTTTTACCGTCTGATGAGGATGATAAGCAGTGTTAAAATGCAAATTAGTACCCAAAGCCTTGAAAAGATGGTGTTAAACAACTTGAATAGATCTTCTGTCAGAACAATACTGTCCAAGTGCCACGCAGCTTAAATGTGTTTTCATTTCAAGGGCTACAATCACCCAGGCAATGCCGCACTAATTCATCCTTGCGCGGCTAAAATAAAGAACAATTAGATTAATAAATTTACAATTCACCACTTACTCAACTCTCACCAATAGTCTTTACATGAGCATGTACCATGCCTGAAATGATGGAAACGAGTTCGATCCCTGACGATCACTTCTCTTTCATAAACCTTTGACACCAATTTTGCCATATGATGACAATCTATACACATTCTGAGGTTCTTCACAATTCTGATTGTGGATCCATTTCCTGAACTGATGAGCCCAAATGCTATAGCTAGCTTTTCACTATGCTGGTAAAGTGCACTCTCTTTATCTTCTTCCCCAATATCGAGAAACACTTCAGAAGTATCAGGTGAATACCCAGCAAATTTCAAGGCACTTGTCATTTCATCTAACTTCAGATATATATTCTTAGTTTGAGGATGAGATTGGTCTCCAGCAACAAATTCATGGACAACCCCATTCATTTCTATCAAACTGCAACCAGGGATTTTCTTGATGCCTCTATCCATCATTTCTTTTCTTAATTTGTGCAAATTATTCCATTTATTGCAAGCTGCATATATGTTACATAGAATAACATAAACTGCCCCATTATCTGGCTCTAGCTCAAGGATCCTTTTAGCTGCCATTTCAGCCATTTCTGCATCTTTATGAATTCTACATGCGCCAAGAAGGGATCCCCAAACAATTGAGTTTGGTTTCATGGGCATATTCTTTATTACTTCATGAGCTTCTTGTAGATGCCCAGCCCGGCCAAGAAGATCGACTACACATCCATAATGAGCCACATTTGGCTCAATTCCGTGTTGGGTGGTCATGCTAGCAAAAAATTTTCTTCCTTCATCTACCATGCCAGTGTGAGTACAAGCACAGAGAACACCGATATAAGTTATTTCATCTGGAGTTACTGAAGCTTTCAGCATTTGGAAAAACATATCAAGAGCAGCTTCACCATATCCATTAATGGCAAGACCAACAATCATGGCTGTCCATGTAAACTTGTCCCGCCGAGGCATATCACGAAATAAGGTTTGTGCTTTTTCAACATTCCCACATTTGAAGTACATGTCTAGTAAAGCATTCCCCACATAGGCATCATCCTTGACCTTGTTTTTGTCAATGTATGCCTTTACCCATTCTCCTAGCTCCAGTGCCCCAAGTTGTGCACAAGCAGTGAGTATGCTAACCATGGTGAACTCATCTGGTTTTACATTTGAAGTCTGCATTTGACGAAAGAGAATCAAAGCCTCTTTGAAGCAATTAATTTGAAGGTATCCATCTATCATGGCAGTCCATGAGACATGGTCTCTTTCAGGCATATGGTCAAAGTACTTTCTGGCCATATCAAGTCGTCCTATATTCACAAAGCCAGTAACAATAGTAGTCCAAGAAATCACATCCTTCTGCTTCATACTATAAAAAATCCCAAGCGCAACGTTCATTTCACCACATGTCACATACATGTCAATTAAAGCATTTTCCACAATCAAATTAGACTCAACAATATGGTCCAAAACATACTTGTGAGCCTGCTTACCACATACTAAATCCTTCAACTTAGAGCAAGCAGATAATACTGGAACTAGAGTAACCGGAGATGGTAATATTTCGTTCTTCTCCATCTCATAGAAAAGCCTTTTAGCTTTATCATATTGCTTTATTCTGTTGTAACCAGAAATCATTGCATTCCAAATGACCACATCACTCTTGCAACTAATAGTGAAAATTCCACGAGCCATATCAACTAAACCACATAAAAAGTACATATTTATAAACGCATTTTGAACAAACACGTTGGAATCAAGACCATATTTGACTACGTGACAGTGCAGCTCTTTCCCACACTGGAGTGCGATATCACGCGTAAAACGTTTCATCAAGAATGGAAAAGTGTAAGAATCAGGCATAACATCCCTTCTTAGCATTTCTAAGTACATAGAGACGCCTAGTTTAGGACAATGAGTCCGGGAATACCCTTTAAACATTGTATTCCAATGAAAAACTGATGGTTGAGGAATTGCTTCAAACAGACGTCGTGCATAATCCATATCCCCGAATTCTTGAGTACAGCAAGACGAAATGATCTTACTTTGTATAATGGGGTTGCATATGATGCCAGTTCTGATGCTTAGGGAGTGGATTTGCCTGAGTTGATCCATGGATTTGCAGCTCTGGAAGAGGGAGAAAGGCGGGTTTTCCATGGAGGGAATGTTGGAGGGCGGGGATAAGCGCGAAGCCATGGGCATAATTTGGTTGAGGGCAGAAGAATGGCATCGAATGGGAAGAATAAGGTGGGTTTTGTAAAGAGAAGAAATTGGCATAAAACAATAGCATCTGAAGAGATTTTTCTCAGTAGGGAAGAGCTGACTGACGACGATTACCCCTTCTGATTCACTGTGATTGATTATTTTCCTCTTCCCTTTGTGCTCTTTCTTAATACAACAAGAACAAAAATCTCTGTAAATGAATAGAGCAGTTAGCAAGCTATTTCATTTATTTTTTTAAATTAATTCAATTTAAATTTTTAAATAAATTAAAATTAAATTTATAGATATTTAATTTATTTATTAAATTTTAAAAATTTATTTATAATTATAATTATTTAGTGTTAAAATTATTAAAATTATAAAAAAATAAAATTTTTCTAAAATATTTATTATTTTCAAATTAAAATTTTTTAAAATTATAAAAAATTATTTAAAATTTGGCTCAACAAAAGCTTTATAAAATTTTAATAAAAATTTAACTCATTTATTAAACGAATCAAGTTTGAGTCTTTTGATATTTAACTCGAATTCGAAATGAGTTAGAATCGAGTTTAATTCAAATTCAAAAAAATTTTAACGAATCAAATTTGAATTTTTTAAATTTTGATTCAGTTTGATTCTCTAATTTTTGTTTAAAAATTTAAAATAACTTATTAATATATAATTTTAAGTTAAAAAAAACCATAAATTTAAAATAAAATAACTTAAATTTTAAACTAATATATTTAAAAATCAATTTAAATAAATAATCTTTTAAAAT
>CAOGCB010388431.1:0-16425 GCA_948266635.1 Cnidoscolus chayamansa | reverse complement strand
TTTGTATTAAATATTTAATTTTGGATAAATATTTTATGTTAGAAATGGTTTTCGATTGAATGGGTAATTATGGTATAAAATTATTTTGAAATGCGAAAAATTTATACAGGTTTCAAATGAGCTGTGATCCAAATTCATCCCCTACAGAGTGAGTGGTGGTTTTTCTGTAGAGAAAGTAGAAAATCACTATTCATTATGTGGGAGGCATGTCATACGGGATGTGACAATGGTAGCCCACATGGTCTGTTGGCTTGGTCCTCACCCAGGCTCATCTAGTCACTCATCCCTAAAGAGCTTAAGGACAAAATGACTTATTTGGGGAGGATACATCATAATATCTCACCTACCACTTCCCTTCTAAATAATTATTTATAAGGATTTGGTACTTTATAATTAATGCGGAATACTTTACAAATTTTACTCTAATTTCCTATGAAATCAAAAAAATATTCGGAACTACTTGAAAAATTACAATTTAGTCCTTAGGCCAATTTTGGCCAGCTCCAGCCCATGACACATTGGTTCTGCTATTATTTAAGTTTCCCAATACTAGTGACTATTTCTAAGAGAGATTACTAGATCAAATGGTTACCAGATCAAATGATTATGTTCTCTTGGCTATAATTTCCATTCTCCTAGAGAGGAAAGTTTTATTTCTGTTCTCATATTTAGCCCATTATTTAGTCCATTATTAATGACAAAATTCTCAGGATAATAATGGTATTTATTACAGACTGCAAGATAATATCAGATGCACTGCTGTGTTGTTTTGACTGCAATTTTCTAAGCCAATTGGGAGAATCCCAAAAGTTGTTCAACTAAGTATCCTTTTACTTCCCATGAACTAACTACAAAATCACTAATGAAATGTTTTTTTTTTAAGCTTTGGAGACTTTGGAGCTCTTAACTTAATTAGTCCCAAGTGAAAGACCAAAGATATCAGCTCCTTGTGGCATATGGGATTGTATGTATGAACAGAAACGAGAAAAAGTTTGCATCAGCGACTTGAGTTTCAGCCCTCAGCTCTCAATTCTCATCACGTTGCCAGAATCCTTTACCTAAAAATGAATAGAAGACCAAACAAAATTATGGGGAGAATATTTTTAATATTATAATATTTCATTATAAAGATAGTTACTTTATTGTTCACAGATGCAACATACTATGTCAATATTAATTAAGTTTTATTTCCAAACTAAATCGAACTGAAATAGTTCAATTTGGTTTGGTTCAAACCAATCGATTTGATTAACTTAATACACATCATTTAATTGGATTTTTTTAATTTTAAATCTAATTACTATATTTAAGTCTTATTTTAAACTAAATATGAACTTTTAACCTTCGTTTTACAATTTAACCTAATAAGGTAATAATTAAAATTTAACTTAATAAAGTAATAATGACAATTTAATATATAATAAACCAATTAGACTTGCCTTTAGCTTCTTCAATTTTAATTTTATGTTGCATGAATTAATGTCCAATCTCCTTAATTTTTTTTGTTGATCCTTCTTCAATGTTTTCACTTGTACTTTCAAGATGTTCATTTCCATTGTCCATTTGATATATTCTTCCGATAGTCATCAAACAATTCATATACAGCCGATTTGACTTTCTCCGATAATTCCACATCCTTTTCTTTCCCATACACAACAGAAATAGCAAAATCCATAAATTCTAACTCATATCGAGGATTAGCAACCACTGCAATGTAAATAATTCTATTCATCTTATATGGATCTCTCTAATATTTATCAAATTTAAGTTTTATCCTCTCACCCATATTTGACACTTTCAAATTATTACTTGACTTCCACTCTTGCAATAAACAATAAAAAAGATCTCATCAAAAAATATATTATCAGTTACATAACAAGACTCTGAGATTCTCAAAGTAAGATCATAAAAGTGACCTAATAAGTCAACAACTCTCCAAATGTATTCCCAATCCAAACTATTTGAAAAACCCTACTATCACTCGATTGAAGATCAAGTTTAAAACATGGATCCACATTGCATACCTAGGTTGTCCACATTCAATCCATTCTCGAAATCCTTCCCCTTTAATTAGCATAAATGGAATCTCATCAACAATGATCATTTTAGCTAATTTCTTTCTTGAAACATCTTGATCAAAATTCCAACTAATTAATGAACCCAGCTGATAATTTTCCCTCCCTTTTGTGCACTACTGCACTAGAAATTATTTGCAAAGACAATTGAGATTCTCTTCTACTCACACTATGAGGATTTTTCATACATGTAGACATGTGATTTCTACATGAAGTAGTACCATGCTTTTATCACAAAAAAAAATCTCTATCACAATAATTACACTTGCCTTTTTGTACATCGTTATTGTTAATAGACTTAGTGAAGTGATCCCAAACCATTGATATTGGCTTCATGCTCTTTCTTTTCATCTTGGAAGTTGCTTCCCCAACTTTAGTTTGACTTGAAGCTATTGGAGGTGGATTAGTCGATGGCATACGAGGATTATTTAATCTAGTTTAGGCTTCTGTCATCTTCTTCAAATAATTAGTGTCTTGCATAAATTCAATTAATACGTATAAAGGTTACCCTACATGACATATTATATTTAATATACAAATTCATTTATTCATAGCAACACAAAACTGTACCTTTCGCTTAAGAAAGTTGAAGTACACAAAAAAGAATATCAATAGTAGAACAAAGTACATGTAAAAACAATTTTCTATAAAGAATCTAGTATAATTATGATATATGAATATGACCAATATACAATATATGTCTTGGTAAACAAGTGATAGTCCAAATATACTACCAAATACAATTTGTAGCATGAAAATGAGGTCATTTTGATATAGGCTAAATGGTGCATATGATAGCAAACAAATAAACCATATGAACAACAACAAAAAATTAGTCCAATTAAATATCTTTCACTATAATAAAAGTAAAAAATAATGATGAAAGTCACTAAGAAAATTATAGAAAGTGGTTGGTAAGACATCTTACTCACTGTTTACCGACTGTTTACCAACTATTTAAATTACCGACACTTAAATTACCTATCAATTGTCGATGAAATATCGTATCTATATTTTTACTTTCTTTGTAGTGTGTGAATCAACCAATAACTCAGATTTTATAAACCTTATATTTTGTAGCTAGCAATCACACTAAAAATAAACAAACTCATGCCAATTAAGTATATGTGGTTGTGAATCAAGTCATCAACCAACAACTCAGATTTTAAATTTCTAAATTCTAAACTTTCAACATTGAATGAAATTTAAAAAAAAAATGCAATGGAGGACATATAACAAGCAGTGGTCCAGTGGAGATTTTAGTTTCACTAATCGAGTGGGCATGGTGACTGGGGTGGGACAATAGGACTTGGGAGAACGCTAAACGACTGAAGGCTGAATGTCGAATGATGTAGCAGGGCCACAGAAGGGCAATGTAGGAACTGGGATGAGCGATTGCAGATTGGAGTGCAATTGGCTAGTGATTAGAGCAGACTGAAAAGGTCAACAAAGGCTAGAGCTTCTCTTTCAACAAAGTAATGATGAGCGTGAGCATGAATAGCTGGCGGCTAACTGCATCTAAAGTTGGAGGGATTGTGGTTAAATTTGAATGATAAAAAAGTCAAATTGTCAAGTGTGGGAGTCAAGGATTGACTCAGTTAGTTTGGATGTTTAGGTCTCTAGGTGAGGCTGATTGCATTCCATTCACGAGCGTTTAGGATAATGAAGTGAAGGGGATGGCTAGATGGCTCTACTCTCTATCTAGGAAGAAATTAGGAAAATGAAAAGAAGGGGACGGCTGGACGGGAACGAAATGAATGGCGAAGATGACTAAGGTTGAACAAAGTTAACTTAAGTATCAAAATTCAAAATGGTGTGTTTAATGTGAGTTTGGTTTAGTTTGGTTGTACCGATTTTTTTATGCTCAACCCAAACTGAACCCAAATAACTTAAATCTTTAAATTAATAAAGCTGAATCAAACCAAAATTATTAAAAAACAAAACTAAACTACCAAATTAAATTGGTTCAGTCGGTTTATTTGGTTTGACCTAAATACTGTTCAGCCCTAGTTGGGATTCTTGTTTCTTTAGAGCTTCCAAAGGGGATGCCATTAAAGTTTGAATTCTTATTTCTTTTGAGCTCCTAAAGGAGAAGTCGTTAAAGTTAGGATTCTTGTTTATGAGGAGCATCAGTTCAAGCCTAAAAAAGAGAGAAATATGGTCTATGATATGTAATATGATAGCTAGTATTTCTTTGTTTTACTTAACAAATGCTTAGAAACGTTATAGTAAATCAATATTATGAAACAAAGCAATACCTTTTATCTAATTTCTTTAGGTCATTTTTTTTACTAATTTTTGTGCTTATTATAGATCTCTCTTTATTGATAATTTTTAAAATTTTTGTTGCTTGGATCAGAAAAGCAAAACCTAGATATGTTGCATGTAACCTACATTAGTTGATATGGCTTACATTCTCTAATGAGTAGAGCTAAACATTGAATATGCATTTTGATTGATGGATAGTGTATGATGATTATCCTAGTCTATGAACATGTTAAGAGATGGAAATTCTCAAGTAGACATGTTCCACAGAGAATCCATATCCCAAGTTGCACAGTAGGGCCTACAAAAATTGCACGTGGGTCACATATGCTTGTGTTTTTCACCCATGATGATAGACCGGATTTAGGTAAGGAAACAATCTGTCAAGGTATAAGGTAGTCAAATATGGATAACTTTGGTAGTCAAAAATGCTTATTGTGGAGCATTTTATTAATTTACCAAATGTGAAAAGAAAAAGGATGTTGTTTAAGAATATTATATTATTTATGTGCATAATATATGGAAGGATTTGGAGGTGACCAATATAAGGATGAAATTTGTATAGATTTACGAGCTAGTGAGGACCTAAAAAGCCTTATAAATAATCATGATTATTCAAATTATTTTACATTTGAAAATAATGTGTCTTTCAATTTAATTGCTTTGTGGCAAGCGTTGTGAGCATAATTCATAACAAGACTAACACCAAGATGACTCAAAGAGGTAACGCCATGAAGGGTTCTCATTCAAAGCACACATTTGGCATCTTAAAGAATGCTAGTGAACTTTATACCATGTGCACATTTGACACTTCTTGTTGTTTTCTTTGATGGCAAAGCCTTTCCTATTGGTCATCTTTGCTATAAAGCTTTTATGAAGAGGCTTTCTGACTTAAGAAATCCAAATCTTGACTTTGCTCAACATTTGGCTAAGCATGAGGCCACTATTGCAAGCTTGAGAAGGAATATTCAAATATGCACCAAAAATTGAAAGCTAAGAAGAAGTAAGGAGAGGAACAAAAGTTGATAGGACAGGCATATGGAAACCTGTTGTTGGGTAAACCAATCAAAGGACTCAACTTGGACGAGTTGTAGTGGATGAAGGCTTTGATGGAGAAAGCCAAGGGGAATCTACTCAAGCGACCTGAGTAGCTTTCAATCTAGACTTCTAATGCATTTGGATCCTTTGGGGGGACATTCTATTGAAGCTATTGATTCAAATGTTACTAATACAAAAGCAATCAATGTTGCTTATGACCATGGTATGCAACCATGAAGATTGAGTTAGGCAAGAGTGGTGGCTAGAGAAATTTCACTTAACTAATTGTTGTTAGCATACAAGCAATTCTCTCTTTTCAGCACTTAGATTGTGGATAAGGATGTAGCGAAATTGAACATTGAATCATTAAATGTTCATTCTTAATAAATGTTGTTATTCTAATAGAAGTGCTAGAGGTTCTTATTGCTTTTTGTGTGTTTTGATGCAATGATGAACTTCTATTTATAGAAATATAATAAATGTAACGAACATGGCATGACATTTGGTACTAAATCTTGCTAGGTTAATTGGTGCTTCATTTGGTAAATTATTCATATTAATAATTTTTTTCCTTTTTTTTGTTTACTTCGAGGTCTAGTTGAATATAAACTACTAAAGACTTTAAGGCTGGAATGATTGATTTTGTAAGAAAAGAATAAAAATGAAGTTTTACAAAATTACGTACATATTTATTTTTCAAAATATAAATTTTCGGTTAAAAATAATTAAATTCTTTTAGATGTAATACCAGACACTTTTTCTGATGTTAGAATCTAAATTTCCAAATAAATATACATAGAAAATTCAAAAAATCGAGCCAGATGGTGAATAGTGACAAAAATGTGAATTTAAAAATGTTCAAGGGTCAAAATGCAAACTTTAAAAGTGTTAAAGGAGTTAAAGGTAAAAGAGAAATTATAGAAGGATTAAATGGATAATTAAGTGAAGTCGACACAATAATATAGGTATGGAAATCGAACATGAGGATTGATTCCAAACCAAGAACCGAACCCCTCTCACTATAAAAGGAGAGGGTATCGATGAAAGGAAGGTTTTAGGAAGAACTCAAAACTCTCTCTCACCATCCACGCAATAGACTGCTAACAACCTAAGGAAAAAATGAATAAGAAATAGTTACATTGTAAATATTTGTACTTCAAATAGCAAATAGATTGAAGATTCATCAAAGAAGTGAAAGAATCCTAAAAGGCGTATCAGTAGTAAGGAGTCCAAACCTTTAGGAGAGGAAGAACTTGGTGATTATTGAGAAAAAAAAGTTCCATCAAGTGAATGACCCTCAAACTAGGTTAGTAATCAAGACTTAAGCTTTAAAAGATGGATTTAATAGGTTACAGGAACTAGAAATGGTAAGAAGCTAGTTTTTTTACCTTTTAAGAAAAATCATATTTTTAGTAGTCGGAATAGTAGTTCGATAATTGGGTAGCTGAAGGATGCTACCGAGTTAGTTTACTAAAGACATAATAAGATGGTTAAAGGATATTACCAAGACATATTCTGACCAAAGTCGAAGGAAAATATCTCAGTAGGCGAATGATGTCAATAAGACATCATTCGGTTAAGCTTACAATTCGGTAACCAAAGAATGATAACAAGTCATCGTTCGACTAAATTTATAGTTTGGTACTGAGGGATGTTGACTTGGTGTCACTCAATTAAGTAAGGGAAATGACTTGGATAAACTGAATGGTTTACAGAAGGGTTCATCTCGAATCATTCGGATTTAAATCATAATACCCAATGATCTAGATAGTAACTTGTATTAAAGTTATTAAGTATAAATGAATGATATGTTATATGGGGAATTAAGGGATAGTTTTAAAGTATTTAACTAGTCAATAATCACTATCTCATTCTAGTCCGCCAAATAAGACCAGACCAAGGAAGTTAGGGACAACGCTGAAAGGATGAGGATTCCTCTATATGGTCAATGCCAGATGAGTAGATGCTAACCTATTTATGATAAATGACACATGAATAAATGAATTGATTATGACATATGCATGCATCATGAATGTTAATTTGCCTACATTAGAGTCACTAGATATGTTATACTGTATAATATTATTAATCTATGAAATATTTTCGGTGATGTATGGATGAACCATAGACTTCAAAATTATAATGTATGAATTAACAATAACAACAACAATAGATACACACAGGTAAGTTAAGTCAAAGATGGTTGAATGAAGCTTCTTGGCACTAGAATATGGTAAGTCCAAATGGTCGAAAGAAGCTTTTGGCATTATACTTAACAACAACGTAGACCCCAGGACATACTTCAGTTGTCCGGATTCAACAGTAATGAAGGTAAAAGGGTATGCTTCTGCAGCCTAGATCATGGCTTGAGAGTATGCTTCGGCTGCCCGGGTTTAACATGAATGAAGTCCTAAGAAGTTGCCTATGCAATTGGGCAAAGAAGTATATGGGAATATTATCACATTTTATGCAAAGTTACTTGAACTATTTGTCCATGATAAATCCATTGGGATAAAACAATATTATTTTATGAATAAGAATGAAATATTTTGTGTTTGCTCACGAAGCTATTTGAAAATAGCTTACCTCTTTTTATGTCCTTTCCTCATACTTCAATTCATTTCCATTTTTCATAGGTAATGCAAGATACTGAAGGCTCACGGTAGAAGTGGACGTGTCGCTATGATATAATAGTTATGGTGCCCTTGTGTTATGTAAATGTAGAAATGTTATAAATGTTAAAAATAGAATGCTTATGATTTAAATCCTTAAGATTTATGATATGACTATTATATATAAACATAGAGTTACATAATCAGATTTAAGCAAATTTATGTATGTCAATGTTATGGAGTAGCGGTTAGATCACGTGGCTTGCAAAGTGGAATTTTATTATTCCTCAAATATTACATGCTTGAGTATTTTATATTACATGATATTTGTATTATGTTAGTAAAGTTAAAGTAAGGTAAGAAAATGGTCATGTTGTGTTTAGGTCTCATGTAAAATATAACATATGTAACACATTATAAATGTAAAAGGCAATGTGAGATTTAGGCACTTATGTTAAAGATACTAGCTTAATCCACAATAATAGAATGAAAGTAAGAAATGAAATGGAAGTTAATGGAATGAGAAGAAAGATGAATGAATTGTAATGGAAATGATGGAAAACATAACAAGATATTATGAAATGGATGTAAAGAAAAGAAAGTGAAAAATTGACATAGAAATTTATGTATTATAACATGTATGCTTGTTAGAGTTTCAATCACCTTCAGGCAGTTGGAATTCTAAGATTGGTAGCAGTTTGGTAAGGCCGAGTTGTTAAAGAGTTGTATCAGAACTAATAGTTATAAATTATTATCTTAAAAATATTATAATAAAATATTTGTTTTATTAAAATAATATTATTATTGATAAATTTTTAGTAGTTAAAATAAAAAAATTAAAAAATATATATATGCAATAATAAAATATTTATTATGATATATTATATTGTAATTTAAATTATAACTAGATAATTTTTATAAAATAATATATATATTTATTTATTTATTATTATGTATATTTTAAATTTATATCAATCAATAAAAAATTTATATATAAATAATTAAATTACAAATATTTTTAATTATTTGTTAAATCAAAATAAAATATAATAATTGTCGTCTTAATTATATATATAATCATTACTAGCATAATTATATATATAACTATTATTAATATAATTAAATATTTTTTTCTTGTATAGTTAAAATTAAAATATATATAATAAAAAATATATATAAAATTATGTAATTATGTTTTAAAAATAATTTATTAATAAATTAATATCATAATACTTTTTATATTTATCTTTTAATAAATTATAAAATTTTATTAGAATTATATAATTTTATTTAAAATGTAAATAAAAAATAAATATTTGAGCCCAATTACGAGGTTCAGTCCAAACTATAATAAAGTTCAATTCAAAAAATAATTAATGACTAAGAGTCTTGATTAATAATACTAAAAGTATATAAATACAACTCTACCATAGAATATGATCCAAAATAGGAGTATAACTTCATTCCAATAGGACTAACATTCTCAGCATATGTAAAGAGGTTGAAGAATCCTAGTATACGTATTCTAATTCTCTACTACACATTCTATTATAAACATTTTAATTCTCTATTATAGATTATTATTATTCTATATTCTATATTTTATATTCCATATTCAATATATCATTCTCTTTTTTCGAGGTATCATCACTAAGCTTTATGCAATATCACGATTTCAACGCCCTCTTATCGTAATGATTAGTAATTCTAAATTTATATTTAATAGTTTAAAGATAAAATTTTTTTTATCTATATTTTTACTTTAGCTTTGACTTTTATTCAAATCTAAACTTTAACACAAATACAATATATTATCATATTTTTCTCTTTTATTGTTTTGTTTAAATCCAAATACTAATTTCCCATTGGAATGTGTATTTTTTGCTATTTACATATCTTAATAATAATTTTGAAAAAATTTAACATCATATAGAAATAATATTAAACTTTTCAAAAGACACTCTAGTAGAATAAATAGACTAAAAGAGATATGTGATTTATGGATGTGTCAGTTTAATTATAAAATTAACCTTAATATTAACTAACTTATTTATTATATCAAATTGAAGTTGACAAATAAGAGGAAAGCTTGAAATTTATTTGATTAGAGTCCATCCTTACCGAAAATATTGCAACAAAAAGAAATTCTTGGAGCTTATAAAAGTTTTTTTTTACCTTTTTGGGAGAAATGTAATAGTAAATACTTTGTATTATTTAGTGTTATTATAAACTTTTGGTTAGAATATATACTAATATTTGATAATTGAATAATATTGAATTATTATATGTGTGTTTGATTGAAATTTTTTTATGAGACCAATATAGGAACCGATGACTGAAATCGAAACCAAAATCGAAATAAAAATAGAAACTAGAACCAAATCGAAACCGAAAATATATAGTACTGATTCAGAAGCAAAACCAAAATTTAGTTCTAGTTCTAGTTCCTAAAAATACGAATAACTGAAGTTTGGTTCTAGTTCTAGTTCTTACTAAGAACTGTATCAGAACATGAACCAAACACCTAGTTGTTAATATGTATAAATTATTGAATACAATTAATAGAATTCTCAGAGATTATTAACATAAATTTTTTATTTTATTTTATTTATTTTATATTATTTTAATGATAATTGAATAAATTTGATAGAATTTATAAATTGTTTTAATAGAAACTGTTTACTTTATTTTATTTTATTTTATTTTATATTATTTTAATTCCATTAAGTGATCCTTTATCTCTGAAAGCACTTAGAATCATTGATTGTAGTAAACTAACTTGTATACCAACTGATTGGAATCCTTCACCTCTCTAGAAGAACTGGAAATATCAAGATGCCATGCGCTGAAATCAATACCATAATATTTTGTCAAATTGCATTCTCTTGTTTATTTAGATATCACGAACTATCGAAACCTGAGTTATTTTTCAGAGAAAATATTAAATGGTCTCATCCGATTGAGGTCTTTAAGAATCGATGGTTTCTCAAAGGGGTTGGATTCTTTTTCTTATCTGAATTCAATCCAAGACCTCCAACCCCTTGAATCCTTAAGTGTAGTTGGGGATGTTGAAGGGAGAATCAAGACTCTGCCACATCAACTTCAACACCTTACTTCCCTCAAGATGTTGTCTTTAAGGAATTTCAATGGAGTGGAAACTTTGCCAGAGTGGTTAGGCAACCTTACATCTCTTGATTACCTGTTCATTTATAATTGTGAGAATTTGAAGTATCTTCCAACAGCCAAAGCCATGCTATGCCTCTCCAATTTAAGGGAAGTTGAAATTGTTAGTTGTCCCTTAAGGAAAACAGCTTTTAGAACTCATTATGGGCACTATGAGTTCACTGTTATGAGCTTTGGCCTTACAAATGCACCGGCTACTTTTCAAGCACTCATGAACCACTTATTTTAACCTTACTTAAGAAAATTTATCCTAGTTTTCTTTGATGACATTCTTGTATACAACTCTTCATGGCAAGAATACTTCTCTCACCTTAAACAAGTGTTTTATACTCTAAAGATAACAATTTGTTTGCAAAACTCAGTAAATGCTCTTTTGCTCAACCTAAAATTGAGTACTTAGGGCATATAATTTCTGCTGGAGGGGTTTCTATTGATCCATCTAAAATCAAAGCAATGGTTTCTTGGCCTAGACCTAAGATAATGAATGAATTGAGGAGTTTCTTGGGGTTAACTGGTTCTTATAGAAAATTTATAAGAAACTATGGGATAATCAGTAAACCACTTACTGATTTGCTAAAAAAGGACGGGTTCAAGTGGTGTCCAGCAGCTGAAAATGCCTTCTTCAAGCTGAGAACTGTAATGTCTCAAGCCTCTGTTCTATCTTTACCTAATTTCTCTCAACCCTTTGTTGTAGAAAATATATGCAAGTAAAATAGGAATGTGAGTAGTCCTACAACAGCAAGAGCATCCAATCACCTACATTTCAAAGGCTTCTGGTCCTATAACAAGAGAGTTATCAGTTTATGAAAGGGAACTTCTAGCTATCACTTTTGCGGTCTCTAAATGGAGGCATTATCTGGAGCAAGGTGAATTCTTTATCAAAATTGATCATAAGAGTATCAAACACCTCCTTGAGCAACGATTACACACCAATCTTCAGGTAAAAGGGGTCTCTAAGTTACTAAGGTTGAACTACAAGATTCTATACAAGAAAGGGGTGGAAAACAAAGTGGCAGATGCCCTATCCAGAATTCCAAAATACAATTCTACTTCTACTTTAACTATCCAATGTTCTGTTCATCCAACTTTGATGTAACAACTAGTGGATAGTTATAATGGTGACACTACTGCCCAGTCACTCATTTCATAGGTATCAATTGACTCTAAGGCTCATTCTGGTTATTCTTTTCAATAAGGCGTTCTGTTTTTCAAAGGCAGGTTGTATGTGGGAAATTATGGATCTCTAAGGTCCCAACTTATGAATATCTATCACAACTCTTAAATTGGTGAACACCTAAGCATCAATGCCACCTATATTAGACTGAAAATACATTTTTTCTGTCTTGGAATGTTTAAAGAGGTAGTTCAGTAGGTTTAAAAGTGTGAAGTATAAGCTAGATGAAAACCTGAGAACTGCCCTTACCCATGGTTATTACAACCCCTTTTTGTCTCAACACAAGCTTGGCAACAACTTTCCATGGACTTTATTAAACAGATGCCTAAATCTAGAGGGGAAGACACAATTCTGCTGGTGGTTTATAGGTTCACCAAATATGCTCACTTCTTCCCTCTTCACCATCCCTTTACAGCTTCTTCTGTTGCTAAATTATTTCTAGATACAGTATTTAAACCCCATGATACGCCTACAACTATTGTTTCTGACAGGGATAAGGTGTTGACCAGCCTTTTTTAGAAAGAACTATTTAAGCTAATGGGAGTAACTTTGGCCCACAGCTCTGCTTACCATCCTCAAACGGATGGGCAAATAGAAAGAGTCAATCAATGTTTGGAAGGGTACCTAAGATGTCTCTCTTTTCAGAATCCTCATTCCTGGGTTAGATGGTTGCTATTAGTTGAATGGTGGTACAATACTAGCCATTACAGCAATTAAAAGATGTCTCCTTTCGAAGCTCTATATGGCTACCCACCACCCCCCTAGTCTCAGTCCCCACTGCCACTTGTACAGTTGAAACAATAGGTGAATTCTTGCAAAAGAGACAACAAATGACTCAACTCATTTAAAATAATTTGCTCCACTCCCAAAACAAAATGAAACAATTGGTTGATAAGAAGAGATCCGAGAGGAAATTCGACGTTGGAGAATGGATTTACCTCAAATTACAACCTTATCGCCGAAATTCAGTGGCACTAAGAAATAGTTTCAAGCTTACAGCAAGGTTCTATGGACCCTATCAAGTGATTGAAAATGTGGGAACAGTTGCTTACAAACTCCAGCTGCTGAAGCCCAAATCCATCTAGCATTTTATGTTTCATTGTTAAAAAAATAAGGTAGGAGACTAACAAGTGGTGGTGCAACAACTACCTTCAATCTAGGAAGATACAATCCTTATCTCCCCAGAATCAGTTCTGAAAACCATAAAAGTTCTCAGGAATGGATAGAGAGTTCTCCAAGGTCTCATCAAATGGGCCATCTACCTAATGAAGAGGCTACTTAGGAAGACCACAGTTTCATTTGCAGTCAATTCCTTGAATTTCAGTTTTCTTGGGGACAAGAAGACACTCATAGGGATGGAGAAGGTATTGTTACATATAGAAGACCTAGAGAGCAGAAATAGCAAATAAAAGAGTAAAAATAAGCATGGTTATAGTAGACATGTGCACATGAATCAGTTATAATTAGCTGGCAGAGAGAGAAATATGGAGGGAGAATTTGTTGCAACAACACAGAAAAATTTCCAAGCAGTCTTCTATTCCTCTCATTCTACTTATTCTGCTTATTCTCTTTAAATCTCTCTATTCCTTCCTACTTCTTTTCTATTCTATTTCATCCTTTTCTTCTCTAAGTTACATTAAAACACAGTTACCTGACATCCAAGTCCTCCAATCCCTTGAAATATTACATTTATATGGAGATAATGGAGGTAGAACCTCACTGCCCTCAAATCCTTGGCATTACGGAGTTTTTATGGAATGGAAGCATTGCCAGAGTATTTCAGGCTTGTGCTAACTTCTAGAAATGATTGCTTCGCTTTCATACCCATAATCAGTAAATTATTATTCGAAAAATCTTTTTTGAATTCACTCCACAATGTTTATTATGAACTAAACTACTGGACTAGATTTATCTGCAAATTCTCTAGTATTCAAATTCCTGTTGATGTTGTTTTTAAACTTGTTTACCGTTAGCATTTTGTTTTTTAAATAAAAAAGAAAAATAAAATGTGCAGTAGGTTAGTGGGTGTGAAGCAGCTTACGTGAACAGTACGCGTGAACAGTACCATGCATACGTGAATAGTGCTGTGGTGGAGTTTCTCATTTAGTTGTTAAATGAGTTTTAGTAGTGGAGAAAATAAAGGAGCACGATACCACTAGTTTCCTCTGTTTTAGTTTTTTTAGTTGTTTTGTTGCTTCTGACATATATATATAAAAAGGGGTTTATCAGAGTTTGTGATTACCACCAAAAAGCTTGAAATCTGTGTGTCTTATTCTCTTATTGTTTATCTAACATTTGGTATCAGAGCCTTAAGATCAAAGCCTGAATAATGTCTCACCTAGACATTGAAAGAGCAAGGAGAGAACAAAGAGAGAGAGACAGGAAAGACGGTGAGGATGTCAGCAGCTCCATAACTGAGAGTGTACCAATCCAAGAGAAAGATGGTTCGGTTACACTCAAATATCCCATGTTGACTAAAAGCAATTATGCAGCATGGGCTATTAAGATGGAAATCTTCATGATGGCTCAAGGAGTGTGGGATGCAGTTGAGTCCTAAGGTCCAATTGATAATAGAAAAGATAAGATGGCTTTGGCAGCCATCTATCAAGGTATAGGAGAGGATACCTTACTTCAATTGGGAGCCAAGAAGACTGCAAAAGAAGCATGTAATATGCTTAAAACTATGAACCAAGGAGCTGATAAAGTTAAAGAGCTGAGAACTCAAACTTTGTGGAGAGAGTTCGAAGCAATGAGAATGAGTAATTCAGAGACTGTAGATGAATTCTCTGGAAAACTCACTATCATTGTAAACAAGCTCAGAAGCCTTGGGAATGTAGTGGAGGATGAAAAAGTTGTTAAGAAGATCTTGAGGTCTGTTTCTTCGAAATTTCTATAGATTGCATCCACAATTGAGGAATTTAGTGATCTTACAATCAAATCAGTTGAGGAGGTGATATGATCACTAAAGGCCCATGAAGAACGCTTGCTTAGTTGTGGAGGCAGGTCTGAGGAAACAATTCTTCTTACACGAGCTGAATGGAAAGCAAGAGAGGAGACAAAGTCATCCAAGAGAAACCCAAAAGAATCTGCGAGCACAAGAGGTGGCAGGGATCGTGGCCATGGGCGCGGCTGAGGCAGAGGACGTTACAATGGTGATTCAAGTCGTGGTGGCGATGATGAGTCAAAACCACAGAAAAAGAAATTTAATAAGAACAAAATTAAGTGTTACTGTTGTGGGCAAGTGGGCCATTTTGCTTCAGAATGCCCATTGAAAGAAGAAAAATCCAATTTAACGCAAAAGGAAGATGAGGAACCCTTTTTGTTGTTAATGGAAATAGTAACTCTTAATTCTTCTCAAAAGGAGGTGGAGTCTCTATTATTGATGCTGGAAACTTGTGAGCTTGAGGTGACACAGAAATTGGAGCCACAAATTGCAATGGTGAATGAAGTAGTGAAATAGCAGCCACCTCAAGACGGCGCAGAAATTGCTTAGTATTTCGATACCGGAGGCAGCAACCACATGTCAGGTGATAAATATTGCTTTCATGAATTAGATACTTCAATTACTAGAAGAGTAAAATTTGGGGATGGCTTAGTTATAGAAATCTGTGGACGAGGATCAATGCTTTTCAAGTGCAAGAATGAAGAGCATTTGATTCTGTCCGAAGTATACTATATTCCAAAACTTAAAAGCAATATTCTGAGTCTTGGACAACTTGACAAAAATGGATGCAAAATTATAATTGAAGGTGGTTTTATAAAAGTCTATGACAGATTGAGGAATTTGATTGTTAAAATTAAAAAACAGTCAAATAGATTATATGTGGGAAAATTTCAACTTGCCAAAGAAATTTGTCTCATGTCAAAACTAGAAGAACAAGGCTGGCTATGGCACGCCAGGTACGGCCACCTCAATTTTCACTCTCTAAAGAAGCTGTCCAACAAGGAAATGGTAGACGGAATGCCCAAAATTGATCAATCGGCTCAAATCTGTGATGGATGCATAATCGGCAAGCTCCATAGATCACCATTTCCACAGAAAGCTAATTTTAGAGCAAAGAATCCTCTCGAACTCATC
>CAOGCB010388364.1:0-16530 GCA_948266635.1 Cnidoscolus chayamansa | reverse complement strand
ATACTTCTAATACCCAAACCCCCAAACTGTTTTGGCTTAACAATTTTATCCCAAGAAATTAAGTGAACCTTTCTCTCATGCGAAACTCCCTGCCAAAGGAAATTTCTACAAATACGCTCCATCTCCATACATAACGAGACTGGAAGAACAGCAGTTTGCATTGAATACACAGGGATTGTACTTAACGCAGATTGCACAAGAACCGCTCTGCCAGCCATGGAAAGAGTTTGAGCTCTCCAACCTTCTAATTTCTGTCTCATTTTATCCAGTAAAAACCCATAAGTTGACTGATCAGCCCTCTTATGCAACGAAGGAACTCCTAAATGCCGGCCCAAATCAGAAGTCAGTTTCATACTTGACTTTTTAGCCAAATGATTAGCAAGCTCCATATCCACATTCGGCGAGACATAAATGCATGATTTAGAAATATTTATCTTCTGACCAGAGACAATACAAAACATATCCAATAAATATAAAACCATAGCCATCTGGTCTAAAGAAGCCTCACAAAACAGAACCATATCATCCGCAAACAAGAGATGCGAAATATGAGGTCCATTTCGAGAGAAAGGAATAGGTTTCCAACTACCAAGACATACAGAACTACGAATCAAATGACTTAAATGCTCAATGCACATCACAAATAAATAAGGCGAAAGCGGGTCTCCTTGCCTAATTCCTCTAGAAGGAATAAACTCTTCCAAAGCTTCACCATTCCATAAAACTGAAATTGTAGCTGTAGAGAGACACTTCATGATATTCTCCACCCATCTACCAGACAACCCTGCCGTATTAAGAACTCATTCAATAAAACTCCAGTTAAGGCGATCATAAGCCTTTTCAAGGTCTATTTTAATAGCCATATAACCAATATTGCCTTTAGCCAGTTTCATAGTATGCAGGACTTCCTGATACACAACAATATTATCCACAATTTGTCTACCCGGAACAAAACATTTTTCACATTCATTGATTGGTCTCGATATCAATAATAAAAATATATGTTTTGCATATATTGCTACAATATATACTCTACTAAAAGATAAAAAATATTTTTCTCATTTATCTACATAATAAATCAATATTAATATAATATCGGGTATCACAAAAATAATTGAAGGCTCCGGAAGATCCATAATTTTCTTATCTAAAAGTACAAAATTTATTATAAATAAGGTATTATTGTATACCAAGTCTCCAAGAAATTTATGAAATTTTAAAAATATTCATTGTGATGAATATCATATTGAGAGTACAAATGAGAAAAATATTAAATATTTTATATTAAAAGTATATCTATTGTGTTGGATAAAAAATATATTTGAGAAAAATTATCTTTTTTCTCTTCAATTTTGTACTGTACAAATATCAGCACAGTCGAAACATATGCTGCATTAAACCAGAAGTTTACTGATTCAATAATTTTATTATTTGGCATGCTCGTCTATACCATCTTGGATTAATTATGATGCGAAAAATTATTTAAAATTCATACACACATCATTTGAAGAACCAAAAGATTATTTAATTTAAAGATTTTTCATGTGCTACTTGTTATCAATGTAAATTGATGATTAGCAATAACTGGCTAAAGTATGAAATGAATCTCCTACATTTTTGGAACGTATACAAGATGATATATGCGGATTCATTGATCCACCATGTGGATCATTCAACTATTATATGATTTTGATAGATGTATTTTCAAGGTGGTCACATGTTGTTTATTATCAACTCGTAATCTGGTGTTTGCGATATTACTTGTCTAGATAACTCGATTAAGAATACAGTTTTCATATTACAAAATCAAGGCAATTTGTCTTAATAATACTAGTAAATTTATGTCTCAGACTTTTAATGATTATTACATGTCAATTTAAATAATTGTTGAAAGACCCGTTGCATAAGTTCATACACAAAGCGGTTTAGCATATTCATTCATTAAACACTTTTAGTTAATTGTTAAACCATTATTCATGAGAACAAAATTTCACACTTCTATGTGGGGACATACTATTTTACATGCAGAATCACTTATTTGCATTAGACCAACAAGTTATCATACGTTTTCTCCATTACAATTGACATTTGATCATGAACCAAATATTTTCCATCTTAGAATTTTTGGATGTGCGGTATATGTTGTAATTGCTTCACCACAATGTACAACGATGGGTCTCCAAAGAAGATTAAAAATTTATGTTGGGTATGAATCTCCATATATAATTAAACTGACTGGAGATATATTTACAACACGATTTGTTGATTGTCATGTTGATGAAATTGTTTTTCCAACATTAGGGGAGAGAATAGACAACTAGAAAAAATAATTTGCATGGAATGAATTATCATTATCTCATTTAGATCCTCGAATAAAGCAGTGTGAACTAGAAGTTCAAAAGATAATTCGTTTGCAGAATATTGCAAACAACTGTTAAGTGTATTTATTAACACAAAAAGAGTCACTAAATCACATGTACCAATTAAAAATGTTCCAATTCGAATTGATATCCCTACAGGACAGCTTGATGGTGCAAATAATAGTAAACTACGCTTGAAGCGGGGTAAACCGATTGGTTGCAAAGATAAAAATTTTGCAAAAAATGAAAGGAGCGAATAATCAAGATTGTCATATTATGGAGGCAGATATTTATAAAAACATTGAACACATAATTAATCGTAATGCTCCAAAAGAGGTTTAGATACCTGAAAATATTAAAAAGGAAGAGATTTTGATAAGTTAGGTCTCTATTAGTAAAAAATGAAACTGACAAAATATTGCTGTCGACAATATATTTGCTTATAATATTGTTATTTATATCATATAACAAAATGAGGATCTTGAACCTAGACTATGAAGAATGTAAACACACAAATACTTGGCTAAAATGGAAAAACGCAATTCAAGCAGAATTGAATTCACTTTCAAAATTTGAGGTTTTTAGACCTATAGTCCAAATACCTAAAGGTGTAAAGCCAATAGGGTATAAATAGGTATTTTTATGAAAAAATGAGAAAAATAAAGTCATAAAATATAAAACACGACTTGTAACACAAGGTTTTTAACAAAGACCTGAAATTGATTATGAAGAGACATATTCTCATGTGGTGGATGCAATTACATTTAGATATTTTATCAATCTGTCAGTATATAAAAAAGTTTGATAGGCATCTAATGGATGTTGTTACAATTTATTTATATGAGGCGAGTCGAGAGTGTATTTGGTTAAGATTATTAATCCAACATATTCAGAATATATGTGATTTGGCCGTAAAAGATAATATTTCAATAATATTATATGAAGATAATGTATCGTGTATAACTCAATTAAAAAGATGATACATCAAAAGAGATAAAATGAAGCATATTTCATCGAAATTTTTTTACTCATAATATTCATAAGAATGATGATATAAATATTTAACAAATTTGTTCAAGTGACAATCTAGTATATTTATTTACTAAAACATTACCAACTGCAACTTTTGAGAAACTAATATAAAAAATTGACATGCATCGATTTAAAAATATTAAGTGGTGTTGTTATAATGAGAGTAATATACATGTTGTACTCTTTTTTCCCTAGTCAAAGTTTTGTTCCATTGAATTTTCTTTGATGAAGTTTTAAACGAGACAACTTGAATATATTATACTATATTACGTACTTTTTATTATTTTACTAGATTTTTCATACCACATATTTTTATCATTAATATTTAAAAGAGATATAATATTTATAGATCCTCTACAGAGGTCCATAACCACAAATAATGAAACTTTATTTGTATAACTCACTGATTATACTTATTAATCATTTTTTATAACATATATCATAATTTTTATAGTTGAGATCCTATAAATAGATATTCAATATAAAGTTTGAAGGACCTAATTTTAAAGTTATTTTATTTTTTTAAATTTTTATTACTCATTTATTTTTTATTCTGCATATTTATTATTTATATTTTTATAATATAATTAATTTAATTGAATAATTTTGAGATAGATAACGATTTAAATTTTGTAGGATTTAATAATAATATATTATTATTTTTACTGTCGTTAAACGGCATCGTATTAATAACTGAAAATTGTAAATGGTGAAAACAAAAACAACAATAGAGTTTTCCATATTACAATATAAGTACGAATCCTGAAATTATATTCACCATTAGCGCCGATCTCTTTTTCAAGCTTTAACAAAACACAAACATCCTCAGCAAGCTTGCTCACAAGATCCGATCAGATCCGTTCAAATCCCTCTTCCCTTCCTCTTCCCCTTCTCTCTCTCTCTTTAACCTGCTTCTCTGCTCTCTTTCAGTCTCACCTTCTCTCTGCTCTTGCTCCGTTTTGCATATCTGTCCCGTCTTCAATCCTTCTCCAACCCTGATTACTCGGAATTCGAGCCCGATTCCGTTGTTTCGGACCAAAGTTCTCGAGAGCAGTTCTCCAATTTCACTCCAGCTTGGGCTTTTCATCTATTTCCAAGGTGGAAATGCTTCAGATCGTGACCTAGGGTTCCTAAAGCTGCTGCTTTTGCCTTCAATTGCATGAAGATTTGGTGCTGCCTATGCTTCACTTTCGAAGACGAAGACGCACCGTTAAAGGATAATAACGTTCAGGATAAAGCCATGAGGGAGGGCATTTTTGAGAATGACAACACCCGTGAGAGCAACATTGGGAATAATGCCGACGAAGCTGCAGCCACGAGATTATCGCTTGCATTGACTGATAATAGGCGGGAGCGTGATGATCAGGACCCCTTGAGATTGTTTGAGGAGATGACTAGAGCGATGCGTGGCGGCGGTTCCAATTGGGACGAGGGGCCACCTGCTTTAGACGAGGTACTGCATGTGGTTTCTCCGCTTTCCCTGAGGAAGACTCCGATTCGTTTCACATGGGGAGGTCAGGGAGAGAGTAGTAGTTCAACGGCAGGAGGGGCGGCTGCGGCTGCTACAGGGAGTGGTGATGAGGATTGTGATCGGGACATGCATAATAAGCGGGCCAAAGTTAATTCTGGTTCTCAGTAAGTTACTATTTTGCTTTTGTTGTGCTTCCGTTTCAAATTTCTCGTTTTGTTTTGGCACTGAGTGCATTGTGTTGTACTGGTGTATCGTTGGTTTTCTTGGATTTTTTTTGCCATTTTTCTAGCTTAAAATTCAAATGATAGTTTTGGTGCGTAATGTACTAATTCTATACTTCTCTGCTGACTGCTACATGCATGCTTGCGTGACATTGTTTTTGTTTTTTTTCCTCCTCTTGAGAGTGGATTATTATGCCCAAGTTATTGGGGGAAATATAAGTTGTTACTTTGGTAAGGAATTTGAACTATTTTCTTGTGACATGTTTAATAAATTTACACTGTATAAAAATTGTATTACTGAGCTATTGTTTGGTTGCACAATTGTATTATCTTCATTTCCTGTGTTTCCCCCTATACCCGGAGTACTTTTAAGGTGCAACCTCTCATTCTTTGCTCTTGAAAATGGCTGAATCCTTTACCCTTCACAAAATTTCTATTCTAGAGTAGCCTCGTTTGGATATTAAGCTTTAAACTTCAAATTGTGACCCTGTAATTTTATGAATCAGTCTTTATCATCTTCATATGCAATACATAGCCATAGGATTACATGATGCTGATGCCTCTGCTGAATAGATTCTTTAATATTATGCACTTTATTGTTTTGATGGTTGATATTCTTTAATGATTGGAACTTTTTTTCTTGCTCCAGTGACCGTCATTATGTGATGGCTATGTCTTCAGATGCTGGCAATTCTAGATCAGATGACAGAGATTTTAGTTTAAGTCAGAGCTCTTCTGTTCTGTCAAGGAATGAGATTTTGTATCATAATTTCATGTGGAATAACAGCAGTGATGAGAATCCATGTGACTCTAGTGGTGGGAGAGAT
This sequence comes from Cnidoscolus chayamansa, assembly GCA_948266635.1. Classification (NCBI taxonomy): domain Eukaryota; kingdom Viridiplantae; phylum Streptophyta; class Magnoliopsida; order Malpighiales; family Euphorbiaceae; genus Cnidoscolus; species Cnidoscolus chayamansa. The sequence goes on along the minus strand of CAOGCB010388364.1, from coordinate 10,619 downwards.
GATGGAGATGAGGGTGGTACTTCTAAGTCGGAAGATGTAGAAGTTCGGATGGACCTTACAGATGACTTATTGCATATGGTAAAATACTTGGATGTATTCGTCTGGCATCTCTGGTTGCATGCTTCTGTCTATCTGATCTTATTGTCATTTTCTTTTTCAGGTTTTTTCTTTTTTGGACCACATTAATCTCTGTCAAGCTGCAATGGTCTGTAGGCAGTGGCGAGCAGCCAGTGCGCATGAAGATTTCTGGAGATGTCTGAATTTTGAGAATCGGAACATTTCTGTTGAACAATGTGAGCGTTAATCATTGCCATGGCTGATTGTTGCCTTTGTTTTGTGCATTTTAGTATGTCTGCCTAAGATGACTTGATGTGAAATTATGAATCAGTGATTTTTATACAATGTTTTGTTGCGAATCTTATAATGATTTGGGAGGCTATTTAGATAGATCTTCAAAATTTGGAAGAAGTTTTAGTTAACATCAGGGGGTAAACACTAAATAACCATGGAATTGATGAATGTTATGGGTATATGCCATACTGGGATTCAACATGATAAAATAGCAATCTTGAAATGTAGGATATGAACAGGACATTATGTGTTTATTAGTAAATAAATAAGAACAGATACATATTGCATTTCAGATGTCATGTAGGCGTGCAAGTAAGTGGTATGGGCATTCATAATTCTTAAATAAAATGCACTATAGAAATTAGAAAGCCTATAGATAGTCTTGCTTATAACACATGTTTAAGAGATAAATCCTAACCATTGTTCATATGTCATGTGATAGAGGTGAAAGAAAACAAGCTAAGTTGTAAAAGTCAAATATCTCGATTTGGAAAGCTCAATTTGTTATGAAGTACCAGTTTCAAGATGTATACTCAGCTTCAACATGAAATTAAGTCTCTGCTGAGTCGATTATATTATGTCAGGGTATATGTTTTTTAATTGCCTTCTAAGGAATTATAGCAGGAATAGGGGAGCTCAGGAATCCCATGGTAGGACACTTTGTATCATTTACATAGGTTAACGTTCAGTGGGCTTTCATGTGCATGCTGGGAATATTTTTATCTATAGAAACATAATTTCCTTGAAAAAATTTACATTCTTCTAATTGATACATGCCAATACAGCTGTGCTCTGCTCAGTTGGCACTTACAAGTGCTTTCACATTGAAAAGTATTTATCTGCATTCTCAAGCACAGTGTTCGTCCAAAGTTTTCATAGCATTGCATTGTTGTTTTCATTATGAGAGCTAGTATAAATTATTAGATTACTTGTGTAAGTATGTGAATGTATTATTCGTTTGTGAACAATAATGAGGAAATAAAGTTTGTCTCGCGCAATTTGCATTTTCAGTTGAAGACATGTGTCGGAGATACCCAAATGCTACTGAAGTGAATATTCATGGTGCTCCCAACATCCACTTTCTTGTTATGAGAGCAGTCTCTTCATTAAGGTACTTGTGCTTTCTTGGTTCGTTGTTGTTCTGATCAAGTTATTTTATGCTGCTAATCTCTGAATGATACTCAGAAATCTTGAGGTTTTAACTTTGGGAAGAGGACAACTAGGGGATCCTTTTTTCCATGCCTTAGCAGAATGTAACATGTTGAAGAGTTTGAATGTCAATGATGCTACTCTGGGTAATGGTGTTCAGGAGATCCCTATAAGCCATGATAGATTGCGTAATCTTCAACTTACAAAATGCCGTGTGGTTAGGATATCAGTCAGGTGAAACTTTCAAGTTCCAAATCAAACTCATGTCTCCTATAGTTGGTTCAAATTTTCTATATTGTGTGAAGTGTATTTTTGCAGGTGTCCACAACTTGAAACTTTGTCTTTGAAGCGGAGCACCATGGCACAGGCAGTGCTCAATTGTCCACTTCTGCATCTACTTGATATAGGTTCTTGCCACAAGCTTTCAGATACAGCAATTCGTTCAGCAGCAACTTCATGTCCACAATTGGAGTCTTTAGACATGTCAAATTGTTCATGTGTTAGTGATGAAACTTTACGCGAAATAGCCGCTGCATGTGCTAATCTTCATATTCTCAATGCATCATATTGTCCAAACATATCACTTGAGGTCAGTTTTCTTTTTTTCTTTTTCTTTTTTTGGTGCTGTAATCATCTTGGTAATTGGTATGTGTGTATCTGCCCTTTGTTTGACATGCATCCTTGTGTCTGCTTTGCAGTCTGTAAGACTGCGAATGTTGACAGTTCTCAAGCTTCATAGCTGTGAAGGAATCACGTCAGCTTCTATGGCTGCAATAGCATATTGTGATATGTTGGAGGTTTGAAATCTCCTGCTTTACGTATTTTTCTTCTTATACGACTTTTCATCCTCACCAAATAACAAGAATCCGTGTTGTAACTTGTTGCAGGTTTTGGAGCTTGACAATTGCAACCTACTAACTTCTGTGTCCTTGGATCTTCCTCGCCTGCAGAACATACGTCTAGTACATTGTCGCAAGTAAGCTGGATGCTTTACCCGTTTTGGGGTGGGGGGTGGGTTTTATCTTCCATCGTTGTTTAGCATTACTTTTTATCATTTCATCTCCCTGGCAGGTTTGCTGATCTGAACTTAGAAAGTGTTATGCTATCATCGATAATGGTGTCTAATTGTCCAGCACTTCATCGCATTAATATCATGTCAAACTCACTTCAAGTATGCCTTGCAATTATGCTGCTCAATCTTTCTTGTTTCTTCCCTGCTCTTTTTTTTTTAAACACTGTGATCACTTGTTGAAGTTTTAATTCTTAAAGAGTTGTATTATGACTTGCAGAAATTAGCATTGCAGAAACAGGAAAACCTCACAACATTGGCATTACAATGCCAATCCTTGCAAGAAGTAGACCTCACAGATTGTGAATCTTTGACAAATTCTATTTGTGAAGTTTTTAGTGATGGTGGGGGGTGCCCTATGCTAAAAACACTGGTTCTTGATAATTGTGAGGTTGGTAAATGTCCTTTGCTGAAATCATTCCTGTTTAATTATTTTTTTCCTATTTCTGATTTCATGAAATGTGCTCATGCTTGGTTGCACCGTAGATGATCAATCTTGTTTCTTGAAGCAGTATCTTTTTAACTATTTTCTACAGCGTTTTTGTTTTTGAATATCGTTTCCACATTAAGTGGATGGTTGCTAATGGTGCTGTCATTTTGTTGGAGTTGAAATATTTTCCACTTTCTATATTTTGTTTCTGTTATTAAAGAGAATTAATGGTCAATACTTTTAGTATCTCTATCATCAATGCTAGAGACGTTGCTCAATCGGGGCTTTAGACATGTAATTGCATTTTGCAACTGTTGCATTGCTGATACGAACAATCCAGTCTGTAGGGTTAGGATTAGACTTAATTATACAGAGAGTGCATTCTGTTCAATCACAAGTTTAGGCTTTCAGAATTCATGAAAGAATTGATTTGGAGACATTTGGAGATTAGGTGAGGGGAGACAAGGATGGAAGGTTCTGGCAAGAACTTTAAATCCATGGGTTCAGTAATGCTCGCAGATAAATAGTTTGTGCTGTTTGCCATTTGTCGAAATGTTTTACTTCCCTAGTAAGTATTTAGTTCTAGAATGCCACAGTTTAGAGTCATTGGTATTGCTGCTGCTCTGGTTATTTACCACATGATGTTAACATCTCAGTTCTCTTTAGTGATATATGGTGGTGAAATTGATTTTCCTGTTAAACTGAACTTAACAATTTAAACCTTTTCAGAACTTGACAGCTGTACAATTCTGCAGTACATCTTTAGTGAGTCTTTCCCTTGTTGGTTGCCGTGCTATTACTGCTCTTGAACTGACATGCCCTCGTCTTGAGAAAGTTTGTCTGGATGGTTCGGATCACCTTGAGAGAGCATCATTTTCTCTTGTGAGTGACAGTCATTGCTGCCTGTTCTGGTTTATCTGTGTGATATTCTCCATGTGTCTTGAACATCAATAATAAACAGGATGTTGATCTCCCTTTTTTAGGTTGCTCTTCAGTCGCTGAATTTGGGAATTTGTCCCAAATTAAATGTACTTAATATTGAAGCCCCATATATGGTGTCACTCGAGTTGAAAGGATGTGGTGTGTTGTCTGAAGCAACAATCAACTGTCCTCTCCTAACATCTCTGGATGCTTCCTTCTGCAGGTAATGTATCCTTTATTGCCTCTTCTAGTAGTTTTGGTTGTCCCGTCTTGGGTCCTATAGTTGATATCTTTCTGGTGTATATGCAGCCAACTCAAGGATGACTGCTTGTCTGCAACAACTGCTTCCTGCCCACTGATTGAATCATTAATATTGATGTCTTGCCCGTCTGTTGGTTCTGATGGACTTTACTCTTTGCGCTGGCTTCAACATCTGACTCTGCTAGATTTGTCATATACTTTCTTGATAAATCTGCAGCCGGTTTTTGAGTCTTGTTTGCAACTGAAGGTAAAATATTGTAGTTACTCTTATCTTTTCACTCTTCTTGAAGTACCAAAGTTGGATAAGAATATGTGGATATGAGTATGACAATTCAACACTTCAAACAAAGGGGAAAATCCATGAAGATTTTACCTGTTAACTGGGAGAGCTCATTGTTTACTCAAGCAATTGAATTTTCTGTGTAATTTACTGACTGTAGGTCCTTCATTTTTCATGCTTCTGTCTATTTTGTAATTCTTTCCTGATAAACTGGCAACTTTAATGTTGATACTCATTTTACCTTGACTTTGAAGGTACTAAAATTGCAAGCTTGCAAGTATCTGAATGACACATCATTGGAGCCTCTTTACAAGGAAGGTGCTCTGCCAGTGCTTCAGGAGTTGGACTTGTCGTATGGAACCCTCTGTCAGTCTGCAATTGAGGAGCTTCTTGCATGCTGTACACATCTTACTCATTTGAGCTTGAATGGCTGCGTGAATATGCATGACCTGAATTGGGGATATAATGGAGGTCAACTTTCTGAGTTACCAAGTGTATATAATTCATCTACTCTGCTCCCTGATGAGAATATTTATGGACCAATTGAGCAAGCAAACCGTTTGCTACAGAACCTCAATTGTGTGGGTTGTCCAAATATTAGGAAAGTTCTCATCCCACCAATGGCACGATGTTTCCATTTGTTGTCACTTAACCTGTCTTTATCTGCCAATTTGAAGGAAGTTGATGTTGCTTGTTCTAGTTTGTGTTTCCTTAATTTGAGGTATGCTCTTTGTTTTTTTGACATGTTTTTTGTTCCATTTATTTTTTTCCCCTTTTTTATGCTAATGTCCTTTTCTTTGTATACTTTTCAGTAATTGTTGCGCTTTGGAGGTATTGAAGCTTCAGTGCCCAAGTTTGACGAGTCTCTTTCTCCAGGTATGTGCTTTCTGTCCGTGATTGAATTCCCTAATCACTGTCTTGATACAGCTATCTGGAAGGGCAAAGATACTTAAAAAAAGAATTAGCGGGATATCCAATCTTTGGGTGGGATGATGTTGGAAAGAAGTTGCACACATTGGTGAAAGTGCCATTTGGATTTTGTTTATTGCCCAAGTCTTGTTTAGTAGTGTAAATCAGATCTGCTAGTATTATTATTGCTGACAGCCGTTGCTGGTTCTTTAGAAAATATGTCCTGGACTACTCCCTAAGACTTAGGAGCTTATTTTTCCAAAGCATGTGTAGGAAAGATGGACATTGTTTTTGACTTGATGGCTTTGTATTGATGATTCTTTCTCGATTTCCTTCCTTTTCCTATCCTTCTCCCAAAGTGTGTATTCTTTTTAGCTCAAGTATTATCTTATCCTTGGTGTCTGGGTGAAAGTAAAGTGCTTCATGAAATACTGTTTTATGGATGTTTTAATGGGCTTGCGCAGTCTTGTAACATTGATGAGGAAAATGTTGAAGCTGCTATATCTCGATGTAGCATGCTGGAGACTCTAGATGTGCGTTTTTGTCCAAAGGTGAGCTTTTTTTTTTTTTTTATTTTCATCTCTTTCTATAGCTTCCATCTTGTTGGAAATCAAGACATTATCTGTCTTCATGTCGATATTTGCTTTGTTTTAAGTTGCAATATATCAACTACACTATGTTATTAAAATTAATGAGAGTTAAATATATTGGTGTCAGATATGCTCAATAAGCATGGGGAGATTGCGGTCAGCATGTCCGAGTTTGAAGCGTGTCTTTAGCAGCCTCTCACCTTCATGATGTGAATAAAGAAATTTGTTTCATTTTTCCCAATGGTGATTCACTTAGAGGTGAAAAGCGGCAAAATTTGATTTGGTGTGCTTCACTTTCTATGTATTATAAATGTCAAGCTGTCTTGTTGATGTCTGTTTTGATATATATATATAGAGGCATTTGATGTAGTAGCTGTCTTGCTGTTACAATACAATAAATTCTGCACTTCCTCTATTAATCATTTTAGTTTTGTTTGTTTATAATATTTTCAAGATTTGGAATGTGACAATTTTTAACTGCCATTTTCCCATATGATTTTTTCCCTGTAAAATGTAAATTGCTTCTATCAGTGGGTTTAACTTTTGTATTTTATTACGTGTTTGGATGCATATAATGTTAATTATTTATTTGTTGTTTTGGGAAATTTAATTAATGAGCTCTGAATTTTTCATTATATTTTTAAATTATTGGACAATATTATTGCATGTTTAAATTGGGTTTATGTTTTAAATATTATTTTGGAATTATGGTATTTGTTTTCTGAAATTTTATTTTGAAGGCTAAAGGCAAAGCGAAAAAGCTACATAAAAGATGTTTTTGTTTGTCGCTTTTAAGGATACCTAATTCAATCACTGAATTTTTAGATTAAAATAAAATTCAATTTTTTGATCTATATATTTCATCCTCTTTTTTTTTTTTTAATTATTTAATCATTTAAATTAAATATTTTAATTTAGTTATATTTATATTTTTTTATTCTATTCATTTAATTACTATTTTAGAAGTAGTAAAAAATTGAATCATTTTAATTCCATCCCATTAACGAAATGCCTATACTTGTCAAAGTACTGGGAAAGAAACTACGATAATTTTTTTCGTAAATGTGATCATATTTTCTTTCCAAAATATTTTTACGTAGACTCATAAGATACAGTAACTATAATAAGATCTATATAAAAATAGAAAATTCATATATCATCTTAGACTTGATCTAAATAAAAAATTATTCATTCTCTTTCTTCATTACATAGATTTTCATGTTTGACTAAGATCCATTGAAAGCCAAAAAAATAAAAATAAATCAATTTTAACAAAGAATATCGTTTTAAACATTGAAAAATGCCACTTGTGAAAAAGTTATTTTGTTATTTTAGTGTTTTTTTTTTTTTATAATTAATTACGTTACTTAATATTTTTAAGTTAACTATTAGTATAATTAGCTCCAAGAGAAACGCCTAACAGGCCAGATTCCAAGAATTGTCTTATGTCTCAAAGAGAATCAAAACAGTAGCGGACTCTGTTTACATTAGGTGGCTCCCAATGTTTTCAACTTGATTTCTGCTCAGTATTGCAATGTTTTTGAACTTTGCCCAAGAAGTGATCCTATTATTCTGAACAGATAATGCAAATGCTTTCAAGCTCTCATGTACATCTTTCCTTCTACAGAACTTGTCCCAGACAAGAAACAGCTATAGTGTTCGGTCCGCTAATGACATTATAGTATAGTAGATAATATCATAATACTGATTCCAGCTTTTCCAGTTCTGGATCTAATCTTTCAGGTTCTACTTCTTCTGGGCTCCTATAGGCATCTGCAATAACCTTCCCTTTATCCAAGACATCAGGAGGGACAGTCCTCAGGAGGCTGCAAAGTAAAAGCTTTGTCAGAATACTCGCCCGCTATATATACTTGTTACAGATTTGATAAAGGTAATGCACAAAAGTTCTTGATACATCCTAATTATAAGAATTGACATTACTGTTTCGCTTTTGCAAAATGAAGACCCCAAAAAATAAAGCATTACCTATCTAGGGCATCAAGGGCAACGCTTATTTTTGCCTTCATTGATTTGACTGAAGCTGCTGGATCATTTCTTGATCCACGAAGAAGCAAGGAATCCAGTTCTTCCAAGGCTCTACAAATTTTGAAAATGCTACCACTGTCATAAGTTAATTGATGTTCACTGGCAAACTTGAATTATTTAAACAGGTTCGCTAGCCCTATAGTTCTTTTTGGGTTTTACAAGTGGCTGAGAGATTATGGTACATACCTGAGGCATTGATCAACATCATTGAAAGCAGTGTTGCCACTTCCAGCATCTGAGGCATACTGTGCTACCTGAAGTTCCGAAGAAAATTTCCAAAGCTCAGGAACTCATGTACACAAAAACTGCCAATAAGCAAATCCAAATGAGAACATGGAATGATGCTTTGGTTATTTTCTATTACACATAGGCTCGCAGATGAGACTCATCATCATAAAAGTAAAATTGCAGAACTATTGAGTTTGACAAGTTGTAAAAAGGGCATCTGCAATTTCTGGGTTTATGAACACAATGTCATGGCCAGTTTTGCTAATCCAGACATCAGATTTCCTTTTACTCACAATTTTAAGCCTTCCGTTAGAGTCCCTTGACAAGGACAGCTTTATATTTCCTGAGGCAGGAAAAATGATACCAACAGATACACTTGAGACTATAATAACAATCAAAGCATAAATACACATTGTACTTCAGTGATCTGCTTGGTAATGAATGGTAATTTAACTAAAATCGACCACAGTAACTTTACTGAAACAAAAACTGAACTTCAGTTGTTTCTCAGCAACATATGGAGATTTAGCCATCAAACTAAAACCAAATAGCAAGGCAAATGAATAGGTGAAATTAACACCATCATGTCCTCGTTCCTAGAATGTTTTAGAAGCCTTTCTACTAGTTAAGAGAACGTACTTCAGATTATAGCCCCTCTCTACAACCATGTCTTATCTGCAATCCTGATAGACAGGATTTTCAACATATTTATTCATAAACTTTGGAATTTAGCAAGATACAAAATGTTATCACTAGCACTGAAGAGCAGATCAAAGGCTTAGATAGAAAACCACAAAGAAGAACATTCCAAAATTCAAGAAAATGTAACTTACTGCTCGAATATTTACACGAAAAGATGCTGCAGGACCAGAACGTAACAGAGATCGACAGGTTGCAAATTGGGGTTGATCAACCTCCAAAGTTTTCTCTACAACAGTCAACACACAATTAAAAACGTCATGCCAGACTTTCAACATCTTAGAAATGGCCTAATTGAACTACTAAATTTCTTGCAAATTGTAAGGACAAAAATTCCTTCAAGTGTGCATAGACACTTGAGTTAAGAACTGAAATTTAAAGGAGTACATCCTGACCGCACAACAGTAAAATATTTTATGCAACATCTTGATGTAATAAAGAACTTGCAAGATTTACTTTTACTTCCTAGTTGCATGACTTATTAAGAAAATATTTCAGCCAAAAGAGGAAATTACCTAAGTCTTTAATCTGAAATTGGGTCAATATGACAGCAGGAACATAAGTCTCAAGTGGGTCAAGCTTTTTCCTGTTAAATAATAAATGCATAGTCAAAAGGATTAGCTATTCTACATAACATAGAGGAGTGAAGTGAAACCGAATACGATACTGCTATTATAAGTTGATCTTGCATAAGAACGAATCCAACAGTCATAGGTCAACTATTTACTCATATATATATATATATATATATAATGATTCTGCATAAATTTTACAAATATTTCATTTTAAAATTACTACACTTGTTTTTATATGATGAGAAGTTTAACCAAACAAGTTGAATGGAGCATCATGCCATTGGAGGATCCATGGTTTTAGAAAACACTGCAAGTTTAATTAAAACAAATTAACTCAAAGGGAAATGGTCGACTTCCATTTTCTCCATTTGATCATACCCAAATAAAGAAAAGGAATTGCAATAATTATCTTGAAATGTGAACGTTTCAATTTGAGGGAAATCTACATCTGAGAGGAACTAAATATCGATACGTCCATAGTCCTTACTTTTTCACATATTTATCGAAAAAGCTACCTGCAATTGCATCTGCAAAACAAAAAACAGTTTGCTTAAACAGGAACAGGCATGGAAATTTCCAATTTCATATATCTTTGCTTTCTAAGAAAAATCATACTATATTGGTAAATAAACAAATGACCGGGATGGAATTGTGCGTACGGTTAGGGACGAGGAGGAGATGCGAGAGGAGAAGAGAAATGGAGGCCAATCGCCGGCTGCTCTTCCATTTTGGGGTGCTCAATGTGCACCTCACTGCACCGAAATTCTTTCTTGGTTTTTCAGAGAGAGAATTTAGACAAGGAAAAGCTGAAAGGTTTAAAGGAGTAATGCTAACGGGCGCACTGGTGTAGGTTATTGCCATGGCTACCGCCAGTGTCTAGGGCACTGGCTCCGACGGAAGAGTGGGATATGGAAAGAGAAAATGAGAGAAGGAGAAGAGAAGGATTCCTATCCCTTCACTACAGCTCAGCCTGCCATGACATATTTACCCTCTCTATTACAAATAAAAAAAACTCCCTCTCTCCGCGTTGTCTGTCTGTGATCTCAGCATCCGCACGGAATTAACAGAGTAGTAAAACACGCGTCAGATTAAAGAAATTATCTAAATTCAA
>CAOGCB010388358.1:0-10133 GCA_948266635.1 Cnidoscolus chayamansa | reverse complement strand
TTAACTGGAGTTTTATGACACATAAATAAAGGTTCACTCAAAATTTCAGGTTATTTGGACTCCATTTGAGTACCAAAGTGACCATTTACATTTCTGCATCAACTTTGCAGAATTCATTGACATCTCTCATTATCAACTCTTTTGTCTAATCTTTTCACCAATTTCTGTTTTGTTTTAGACATAGTTTCCAACATCAAACTTTTAGATATTCACCTAAACTAGCTTCATGCCAATTTTCATGATTTTATACCTTCATTAGAACCTTCAAATAGCTTATTACATTTTACAACCCCATTCTGCAATTTCCAGAACAGACAGCTTGACCATTGTCTGTTCTTTCTACAATTTCATGCATTAAAAGATTTAATTACACAAAATGATATTATAGACATTTGTAGAGGACATTATAAGGTTTCTATTGATATTTAATTCATAAGATTTGGACGTCATTTGGTCCACCTAAACAGTCTCGCGAGTTTACTGTTCACACAAACCCTAATTCCAGAGTTCACTTTTTAATCCTTTTATCACTTCTTTGGTTTTTAACACTTTGATTCATAACTTAAAACCATATTTTATTCAATTATAAACTTGTTCCAGATTCTAGAGTTTGTAAATTATCAACCCTAAATTCATCAAAATCTCTACACATCCACAAAACTAGTCAAAATACATAAACAACTAACCTTTTGTATGCTTGATTTCCTCTCCTTCCTCTTCTTCCTCTTCTTCTTCCCTTTTCTCCTCTCTTTTCTCCCTTTCCTTTCTTCCCTTTTCTTCTCCCATCGGGTCTTCCTTTGTTTTTGCCAAAAATAGTGGCTTTTAGTTAAGTGTTGGGAATTTGCCCATTTAAAGCCACTTGTTATAACTTTTTTTCACATTGGACCATTTTAACCCTTCTCTTTTCTTTTATTTCCACCTTTATTTTTACCTCTATTTCAAATCTCATTTTCATCTTTCCTTTCCATTCTTATTTCTTTATTTTCTATTTTCTATTTTTGTATACATATTTCTTGCCAAATTTCATTTGTTTTACCTTTCCTTATTTCCAATTGCTTCATTAACTTCATCTCCCTTTTATTTCCTAATTCATTATCATTTATTACTTTATTTATTCATTTAATTGCTAATTTTAATTAATTTAGGTGCTTAATCTCCTAGGCCCTATTTCTGCTCGTGACATTGCATGGGCACATCCACTCTACCTTGATGACTAAGTAACTCCTGCATAATCTGTGAAAAATAGTGTGGGGACAGGGGATAGGCGAGGGACATAAAAAATGTAACTTAATTGAATCACATAGTGAATAGATACAGAAAGCATATAAATATTTTTGTGTTTTTATATGCATCATCTTCAAACAATTTACATAAGATAACATTGCCATCAAAATGCTAAGTAGGTCCAATTAATGAACCATCTTCTTAGAACTACTTAAATACCTTAAGGGCTAGTTATTTCCTGTAAGTATTTATATGCATTGGCACATCTCCTTTTGGCCTGTCGTGCACTTACCATATTCATAAAACATAATATATTTATCCTAAGGAATATCCTAAGTTTTTTTTTCGATTTACTTTCGAGGGACTGTTACCTACTGAGGGACATTCCGAGGGACCTTTTCAAGGGAAATAACATAACATGAGATATTTCTGGATCATCCAACATTAACGTTCATAGATCATGTAATGCATTGGGTCATATCTCGTGCATCTAATGCAATAACCTAGGCATTTATGATGCATGGGGATGCTCTAAACATTCATTGAATTTTTCTATATCATAAACACTTTGAGTTATATCCACTCACCTAATATAGGTGTGAAGACAAATGCCTCACCTTATTAGTACTGCCCCTGATTTCCTTGGTCTGTCCTGTATGGCAGAATAGGATGAAAGACTGATTATAGACTATATTAAATACTTTAACAACACTCATATGACTCCTCCGCATAGCATAACAATGACTTATACTTATTAGCATACATAGAGGTTATTGTTCGAACTATTGGTACTACGTTTTAGGATTCGAATGATTCAGAATGAACCCTAATAAACCATTCGCTTGATCTGAGTTATTTCCCTACTTATCCAAGTGATACTGAAATATTATCACTCGGAACCGAACCATAACCTTTTACAGAGTGATGACTTAGTTCTATTCTTTTGTCGTCGAACTGTAGCCTAGCTGATTTATGCCATGGTTCATCCTTCAACTACCAAGCTATTATTCGTTGACTTTGGTCAAATGATGACTTGGCAACATCCTTTAACCATACTATTTTATCATTCCAAATTAAATATGTATTTACCGAACTAAGAAATGCCTCGGTAGGATCTTTCGACTACTACTATGGCTTGGTAAGAAGATTAGTTTCCAATGAACGAATTACTGTTTCGACTATTGGAAATTGGATTTTCCCCAAAAGGTCAAAAATCATCTCCTTACCATTTTCAGTTTCTAGAACTTGTTAAACTTGTTTCCAACATCAAAAACAAATTCTAAACCTATTTCATCAACATTCAACCTTAATAACATCATAAAAAATGATCAAAACATAACATGAAAATAAATGCATACATTCACAGTAACTTTCAACCCAGAAGCTGCAACTTAATCATTTTATCTCAAAACATCCATAAATGTTTGCCAAATCACAATGTAGTAGCATATGTGGTATTTTCTCAACTCAAACTTCTTAAAAAAAAACATCATTTTTAACACAAATCAACATTCATTCATCAAAATCCAAGAAATTGAGATTCAAAACCTAAATCAACATTTTTTTCCAAGAACACATCAACATTTTACATGTTTCAATCTTAAATTAATGCCCATTAGCCCGAAACAAGTTCAAAGGAATCAAACTAACATGTTTTTGTTGAAAATCGATGGAGAGGGATCTTGAATCCTTAAGGTCTCCTCGGTGTTCTTGTGGGAATTGCCTGATTCACTTGATCCGCCTCACAACTACAATGGTTCCAATTATTTCTTTCGATTTCTCGTCTTTCTTTCACTGATTCTTACTATCTTTCACTTTCCTTTGCCCCTTTCTTCAAGATCATTGGAGTTATGCTTTTGAGAGGAAGAGAGAAAACATTTTAAGGTTCCAAACCCTTCCTTACCGTGGCCCTTCCACTTATATAGTGAGAGTGGTTTGGTTTGAGGTTAAGGATTCCAAACCTTTGGTTTGATTTCCCTTGCCTCCATTTTTATGCCAAGTTTGCTTAGTTCCCTACTTAGCCCTTTAATTCTTCCACTTTTTGCAATTAAGTCATTAACTCTTATTTATTTCATTTTAATTATTTAATATTTTTAAATTTACATTTTAAACCCTACTTACTATTTTGGTCCGATTACTGAATTCCATAAATATTATGTATGGGAACTCATATTCCAAAGTTGGAAAGTACCAATGGTTACATACTTTCCACCCTTAGGAACATTCGTCCATGAATGTTCACCACATCAACATTATTATGTTTGTAGCATACATATAAGATATATAAAAATTTCATAAATGCAACATTCATCAAACATTTTAATCAATATGATTTTTATCACCAAAGGCTTCACTGTCCATATATGCCTGGTTGGCTCGCCAGCTCTTCGGGACTTCCACTTTAATATTATAAATATTAGTGCTACACTGCCTCGCTAACTCCTTAGGAATTTCACTCTAACATTATGTACAGCGTCAAGGGCTCCTTTCGACCACCTTGGTCTTACTTATATCTCATATAATCATCATCATCATTACATAATCATAACATTATGGAAGCCAATGGGTTATTCAAAACTCACCATACATATCATATCATAATGCAATGAACATTTAATCATGAGACAAATACAATTACCCTATACATCATGATGCATGAATATGTTGTAAACATTTCTCATTTTTTTTTATCATCATTCACATTTATTTAAAATCTACTCACCTGTAACTGTCATATGTAGATCGATTTCGGTTTGTTATTGATGTCCCTGTGCCCTAGTGTCCAATCCTACATGTGGTGGACATAGGATTATAGATTGACTATTGACCATTATCATACTCTTAAATACCTCATTTAATTCCTCAATTACATCACATAAAACATACATAGAATAAAGCTTGCAACTTATTCAAAGTTGCAAGCATAGGACTTTTGACGGTAAGGTTTAGCGGCCAAAATTCCTTGTACAAAGAAAGAACTCTATTTTCGAACCCTCTTTTAACAGGCAAAGGCTTAACCTGAAACTCCTTGCCCTATCCTTTGGTGGCCAAACTATGTTTCATGTAGAGTCAAAACTAGTTCCTCGGCAACATCCTTTAGTTGCCAATTATGCCTTAGTAGAAGCCCAACTTCGATGTCCAACCCCTTCCTTCGATGGCCAAATCTGGGTTTTGGCAAAATGCCGAAATTGAGCTTCCTTAACACTTAAACTTATCAAAACCTGTCAAATATCTCTTAACCCTTATATACTCATATCATCACTTCATCAACTCAATACATCATTAAGATATTTTCAAACTCATCATGCAAAACAATTTTTCATTAAATAGCCATTATAACCTAATTATTCCAAAGTTTGGTTTTCTCTAAAACTTTTCCATCGAAACACATGCAAAAGTGTATTTAAAAATTTTAATGTCCATAATCACTTTTCTAAATCTTTCACATAATCATCACATGCAACCTACATAAAAAAACCAAAATCATGGTATTTTCTTAATTCTTTAACCTAAAATGTTTTCAACCTTCATGCAAGCACTTGAATTTTCATAGTACATTCAAAACTTCATTTCAAAATAAACATCTAACTTGCTTTAGGGTAGGTAACTTGACGCTCTTTTGCAAAATTTTCACACACATTAAACAAATTAATCCCAACCCTAATAACATGCCTTGCCAACAATAGCTCTTTGCCTTAGTCTTGCTTGAAACTGCTTTTCTAAGCTAAGCCTATCAGTATTGGGAGAATTCTGAGGTTGTAAAATTTTTCCTCTACTACTTGACATCCCATTTTATTGTGTAGATGGCAAGGCTAGATTTGGAGGTCGAAGCTGAGTTTTCAGGTTGCCCTAGCTAAATTTCATTTTAGTCCCTCTATTATTTCAAATTTACTTTTACATTCTTAAACCTTTCAATTTTATCATTTTAATACCTAGTCACTCTTATGGTTTGATTTTTATATATTCCATGAATATTCCATTTAAAAACTCGAATTTTGACATCAGAGAGGAACAAGGTGTTATAATATACTTTCATGCATCACTACATGTATAGCCATAATTGTACATGTCTCATCTTTCTGTTTTCAAATTTATTTCTACCAAATTTTTTAAATGATGAAACCAATAAATTAAATCCTCACTTAGTCCCTCAGATATACATATTTATTATGATTCTCAAAACTTCGTTTTAATGTAAAATATTTCTTTTAATATTTTTAAAATTCATCTTAAATAAAACTTTACTATATAAAGATTAAAATTTATTCAAGTTTTGTCACACCCCTTACCCGAACTACGAAGAGTCTAGATAGAGTGTGTACCTATTATGCTGTCATTTAATTAATGGTCCAATTATTCTAGTGCGGTTAATAAAATTTAACAAATAATAATTAAGAGTTAACTAAAATATTAAAGATATCATTTCAGTTACATATGGCCACATAATTCTATAGTCAATCTAAGACTTCTTTGTACATGTCATACACTATTAATTAATTTATACGGTAAAAAACACTAACCAACTATAGAGTCAATTTTTACTGCAAATCTTCTAGTCAAACTATTTAATCCTATTTAAAAAACCTGAGTGTTGCAAGAACCAATACGCTAAGCACTTACGCTCGGTGGGTGTACATAATCACAAAAGAATATTTGTAGTAATAGTGATTCTCAATTTATTTGTCAATTTTTAGTTTCAATATTTGGTTCCATATTATTTCAGTAATCGATTCAATATTATTTCAGTGTAAATATTCGATTTTGTATATGTCCAATATCAATATTTGATCAACCTTTGTCTAGTATCAAAAGCTAATCATCAATTCAATATCAATGGTCAATGCAATAACATTTCAGTCAATAACAATATTTGATTCGATATCAATCTAGTGTTAATGAACAATTTGAATTATAAGTAATGTATTTATCATTAAAGCCCATGTAGATTTTAGTAAGACCAATTGCTAGATAAGGGAATCAGTCAATAGGGCTGGAGCCAATCAATTGGGTTACATCCACTCAGTAGGGTTGTAGCCACTTAATAGGAGGAAAGCACAACAGACTAAACCATGGGGTACCTCATTGTAGCCCTAGAAATCAATACAAAATGTAATGTCCTCGAGTCAGCATCGTATATCACATAAAAAAACTAGGGCCATCTCATTTATTAAGATTCCATTGTTATAAATCTTTTCACTAATCTTTTTATTATAGCATATTCATTATTACTTTGCTTAGCACTTGTTTGTTTATCATATTCCATTGTTTTATTAAAGCTTATTCAACATTCATATGTTATCACATATTTCACCAGTTTATCACATCTCTATCTATTATACATTAGGTTTGCTTTACTAAATTCATTAATTCCCTAACAATCTCTATTCTAGCTTACATACAGTGGTCTATGTCTTAAATTACATATCTAACTTCTACTGTTATCATCATATTTATCTCTATATTTTATAACTCATCCAAGATGTATCTCGCCTTATGTCCCATTCAGCTATAAGTTGCTGTTCCATAATGAATGTCCCCTTTTCAAGTGCCTATCTCACCCTATGTTTCATACAAAATAAAAGATGCATAGATCACTTCCCTACTATTTACTTATTTATCTTAATCCAATAAATATCAACCTTTTTACCAAATACTCACTAACATACATCAACATCATTTTGACCTAATATCAACATGAACAATTATTTTGTTACCTTACAAGTCTCTTACTATTTCAATTCTCATGCTATTATCCTCAAGTTTGTTTTAATAGAATTATGAGTAGTAAAATACTATATCTTACTATATTTTAGTAAAATACTATAGCATGAGTTTTAGTCCAATTCATCAAACAAGGTTTTAATCATTCAATTCAATTCCATTCATTATGTGATTTACTATATTTTAGTTCTTTATATACTCTAATTTTTATAAAACCTAAACCTACATTAGTTGAGTTAAAATCATTTCCTATTGTCTAAATTAAGTCCATGTCCATAATTCTATGTCCATTAATCATCTACGGTTCACATTGCTTCCCTTGACATAATTTTTTTTATTCATGCAACAAAAGTCCCACGTACAATCCAAAATGATCCAGTGCAAACCATATTTCTCATGCAACTCAAGTCCACATGAACATCTATTGTCCATGTTGTTCCTCACCATTGTCACCTTCCGTCCAATTTAGTTTAGGTTGTATAAATTGTTTTTCCATGTCAATTAAGTCCTCCATTTTTCATCCAACTCTTCCAAACACATCAAAAGGTCACGGTTACACATTAATTTCCATTCCAAATACAACTCATTTTCACACAAGTTACATCAACATTTAACACCCAAACTCAAGTCATTTTAACATACAATACACCAATTTTATCAAATGTAAATTTATAGCACCTAACCTTGTAAAACAAGCTGTTGTCACCATCTTTTTTCCCTCCTTTCTTTGGCTCTTCTTGTCTTGTTTCCTTGCCAAATTGATGTCTAAAACTTACTCAATTGATGTTTGAATTTTCTCTTGTCTAATTGATGTTTTCTCTTCAAGCTTCTAGCCCAAAACTGTGGCTCACACTTAGAAATGGAGAAGGAGAAAAGCTTGATTTCTTTAGTGCTTGGGCTGCCTACATTTGCTTGAATTTTCTTGCTTCTTTTACTCAAATGGCTGTTGTCTTTTTCCTCCAAAAACCATGCTTACCTGTTGCTTAAAAATGGAGACGAGGTGGAGAAGAGCTTTGGTGGGGAGAAGGAGAAATTGCTGTAAAAATTTTCTATTGGGAACAAATGAAACTTATAACCTCTTCTCATCTTCCACCTCCATTTTGCTGTCCACTTTCTCTTCTCCCTTATCCAGGTCTGGCTACTTCTCAAGGCCACATGCTAAGTTGGGTACAAAGTCAAGTGACATGGGGAAAGCACTATTTTTCCCTTGTGACTCGCAGTCACACCTCTTTCCTCTTCCTTGGCCAAATGGCCACTTCCCCTCTTCTCTTTTCATTTCTTTCTTCTTGCACCGAGCCTCCTCATGGACTTTGGTCCATGTCTTTATCCACTTTCCAGAAGGTCTACCCTCCATATTTAGTCCAAATCCCTCTCATTTTGGACACTCTCCAGCCGGCCTATGTTCACGTAAACAAGGGTCCATTTTCCTTTTGGCATCCTCCAACCAGCCGACCCTTCATATGAGAAATGGTCCTAATCCATTTCTCTCTAACTCTACAAATAGCCCACTTATGTTTCAAATGGTCAAAGACTATTTCTTGACCTAACTCATTTAATGTTTTCGGTCCAAATCCATCTTCTAAACCATAAATCAAACCAAATTTCTTTTTAATCAAAATCAACCCTAAATTCACTCTTAAATTCCACTTACACACATTCACAAATTTTCATTTAAAGCAAAATTTAATCTTCGCTAGGATTAAATTCTATTTTCAATTTATCGGTTGGACAATCCATAAATTATTCAAATAATTCGGTCTAACACTTACGAAATTTATTTCCATTATCATACTTTAATTTACTTATGTCTCATTTATTTTATTCACCATTATTTTTTATGTAAATTTTTCATGTCAAAATTCACATGTCATCAAATGTATTTTATTTAATTAAATTACATATACAAATATATATTCCGATTACCTTAAAAATCGGGATGTTACAAGTTTCTAAATAATCAATTTTACTATCTTATAGTTCAATCTCCAAAGATTTCATTTTGATCTAAATTAATTTTATCAATCCCAATTTCTTTTAAAATTACAATTTTGTAGCATAAAAGCAAACTTCCATATTAGTCCTTTATTCGAATTTTGGCCAAGTAATATTTTTTTTGTATTAAAATTAATTCTCAATCACCATGTTTATCATGACAACCAAAACAAATAAATCAAAAGAAATTCAATTTCATGGAATATGAAAGTTTCATACCACATCTAAATTTCACGATATTGAAAATCATTTAAAACTTCAGCTAGAAATGTTGAGCACAAACATCAAACTTCCAAAATCTTCAATTTCTCTTCACTTTTTGCTTCCTCACCCTTCTTTTTCCTTACCTTTTGAAACTCCAACAACCTATCCAATTTTCCCTTTTATTATGCAAAAGCCAAAACAAACCATTAAAATCAATTTCTTCCATAAAAATGCAAGAAAACATGATAATAATTCTTTTATAACCATTTCTCACACTTACTGTGAATTTCATTCAAGATATTTCACATAAACTTTAATCCTTGATTTCTCCCAAATGCAAGCTTTTCTCCTTAATATTTATTAATAAAAGATATTTGGATGAGATGTGTAATTTATTGGGTGTGAAAATTAGTAGAGAATTGAGAGAAAAAAATTTGGCTATGGATATTAGAGACTTTATGCTATGGAGGTAGAAGAATGATGGAGAAGAAGATATATTTTCTTTTCATTTCTTTTCTAATTAATGAGTCTTCTAGATTTTATGATGAAATGGAGGGATATGATTTATTGATCACTATTTGATCTAAGAGTTATAATATAAGCCTACAAAAAATCTTGAAAATATACTAATAGATCCTTTCCTCTTAATAAATTTGACATTAGCCTCATAAAATTCATCTAGTTATCTATTAACCTATAATTCTTTTTCTTTTTAATTGCTTTAGTCCTTTGAATAAAGTTGACCAAGTTGACCAAAGTCAAACTTGCCATTTTTTTATCAAATACCAATTTTTTTCATTTTTACCAAAGAAGTCCATAGGTTAATTTTTCTTTTATAATTTTTTGCCACCTTATTTACTTATTTTAACCTCAATTTATTCCTCAAACATATTTTCAGTAGTACTAGTCATGAGTGAAAAATGTATCGGTCGTCTGTTGGATGGTATTATTCACAGCCCAAGAATAGTACTTTTCATGACCTAAAAATTTTA
>CAOGCB010388245.1:0-10209 GCA_948266635.1 Cnidoscolus chayamansa | reverse complement strand
GATATGGTCAATTTCATGCAAAATTCAGCTCATTTTAGGTACCCTTTTATGTGTACGGGGGAGCTCTAGAGATGGATTGAAAATATGATTGGTGTGAGCTGAATAGTGTTTGATTGGGCGAATTAGTGGGCGTTTTTGGGTTGCTTATGAAGACAAATGGGATATCGTAGATATTATTCTAGGTTTTGGTTTTATTTTCAAGTTAGTCTGGACGATGAATTACATGCTTTTGGAATGAGACTTGGGAAATGACTGGAACCTAATTTGCTCTCTTCTGATGGGCTTCTAGTAATGAGAATCCGTTCATATTTGCATTGTAGATGAATCATGTGGTTTGTGCATCTGAGTGAAGCTGAAAGACTTTGTTAGAGTTAAAGAAAATGGGAATTCTATTGCCTTTCCACTGTCAAGTTTCAGAAAATTATGTCATTTATACAAGTGGACTTTTAGTAATGGGTTGCTTTTGATGCTTGTCAGTTTGAAGAGAATATTGAAATGTTGGAGATTGGTTGCGTTAGTTCACCTGGAATGTGAAGTTCTATATTCACGAATTGATGCTGCAGCAATTTATGTTGATTTGACTGTGGCTTTATGAACTTCAAATCTTGCTGTAGTTTTATAAACGTTGAATCTTAATGAAAGTTCTGGATTTTTGTCATATGTAATTTTCTAAAATTCAAATAAGCTTCACAGAGGCGCTTAGGCATCATATTCAGCATGAAACACATGTATATATAGTATATCATCATTCTATTCCTTTACCTGTCTTTTTGCAGAGCAACTTCAAATGGCTGGGAGGAATCGTGTTCATCGTGAGGCATATAATGACCTTCGTGGGTACCCCCCTGAGAGACCTTTCATTCGTGGCCCTCCTTTGCCACGTCCACCTCCTCACCCTGCCTTGTTGGAGGACGAACTTGAAATACAGCATGCTGAAATTCGCAGGCTTCTTGGTGATAATCGTCGGCTGCTTGATGATCGGATGGCTATGCAGCAAGAGCTTGGTGCTGCCAAGGAGGAACTTCATCGTATGAATATTGTTATTGCCGAAATTCGAACAGAACATGAAGTGCGCTCGAGGGAGCTTATTGAGAAAGGCTTGAAGCTGGAGGCTGATCTTCGTGCAACTGAGCCTTTGAATAATGAGGTTGTACAACTCCGTGCAGAAGTTCAGAAACTTAATAATGTAAAACAGGAACTCCTTGGGCAAATTCAGAGCCTTAAACAAGACCGTGCAAGATCACAAGCTGATAATAAACAGATTCCTCTTTTGCGGGGTGAGATTGAGGGCCTGCACCAGGAGCTTATGCATGCTAGGTTTGCACTTTGGTCCATTTTTATTAATAGTTCTCCTTTCAATTTTCATGTTTTCTCACCTCAAATCCTTTGGCTTCAAATTCTGCAATCAGAAACACAATAAATCATCTAAATAAATTTTAAAATCAAGGTTTTTCTGTGTCCAGAACAGCTATTGATTATGAAAAGAAGGCAAACATTGAGCTGGTGGAGCAGAGGCAGGCAATGGAGAAGAACATGGTTTCTATGGCACGTGAGGTTGAAAAGCTAAGGGCTGAACTTGCGAGTACTGATGCTCGACCCTGGGTTTCTGGTACAACCACCATTCATTTTTCCTTAGAAGTTTACTTTAATGAATTTTGATGAATTGCTTGTGGTATTAGTTTCATTTTTTCCTGTCTTATTTACTTCGTGCTGCCCGAAACTTTTCTGCTCTTCTTAATCAGTTTTGGAGCGTAAAATCAATTTCCAAGTTATGTATTAGTTGAGAAAAACTTCATTTTTTTTTTGTCTTATGTTGGTTTTTAGTTTTTCCGTTAACAAAAATCTGTTTTCCACTTTTTGTTGACTTGCCTATGTCCACCTTTTTTTGTGTTGCTCATCTCTCTATCTTGATATTTGATGATTCTAGGTGGACCATATGGGATAAAGTTTGGGAATCCAGAGGGGGCGTTTCCTGCGCCTTATGGGGATAGATATGGTGGTCATATGGTATGGTTACTCATAATTACAATTTTTTCTCCATAATTTACATCATTCTGATGTGTATTTTCCCACTTTTAAAATATGTTTTTTTCCTCATTGTTTCTCAGGTTGCTGCTGATAAAGGTCCTTTGTATGGCCCTGGCCATGGTACTGGCAGTGCTCCTTCTTCATGGGACAAGTCACACATGACTCGTCGTTGATGGTTGCTGTTTAAATTCAGAATGGCAAAGTTGTTACTGTTGCCACCTGTTATCCTGTTTGATATCTCTGTAGGCAAGACGTGTCTTTCATCATTGTGTGCATGCCAACCGGTAGTCTTATATTTGAACACATTGTTAGTTATTCTAAACCGACTTTAGGAGTATTTTGTTGCTTTGCTTTAATTGGTAGACACCATGGTTTCCATTTACATCCAATATATTGTCGTAATCTGGAATTCTGCAATGCTGCCGCTCTATCTTTGTATGCTTGCCTCTTTACTATTATAATGTTACTCTTTTCAGTCTTGCTTCGCTTGCTGTGGAATATGATTTACTACTCTATTTTCATGGAAGCAGAATGTTTCTTCTTCTCTTTTGCATTGGTTGAAGTCCACCACTATAATTTAATGGTGGACAAGTATGGAATTATAAGCTTTGTTCTATCTCTTCTGACTTTGTGGTGAGGTGGCCTGAAATACTTTTATTTAATATTAATAGCAAGGGAAGTAGGGTAACAAGGCCTGTAGGCATGCAGCTGATGCAATCTCTGTCAATTCAGGCATTTTTTTGTTAAGCAAGAATGAAAGATGTACATGACCTTAGTTATGGGTGATTTAGGGTATAATTTTATGTAATTGAACTTATAGAAGTTCTGTAGGCAAATGAATTTGATGATTGTCATATATGCCACAAGGATATAATTCCTGGGAGCTTGTTATTAGTGCTACTTATTAACATTCCGGGAGGGCATGTGTTGTATTCTTAACTCATATCATTCTGTATGAGATGAGTAGGATGAGCAAATCATGTGCTATTATAGCATTTATTTTGGGTACAAAATGATCAAACAACTTTGTTTCTGTGGGAAGTAACCTTAAACTGGAAATACCATCACTTGATTGCTACTTAAGGTGCCAGGTATTACATGATACATTCTCTAATCATGTTGTATGGGGCCTATGGGAGAACACTACTGGAGTTAATATGTTGACATAGTTCTTTGAATATCAGTCGGATATTCTGACCTTAACATTCCTTCAGATGCTTATAAAGGAAGATGTGCTAAAGGCTTCAGGTTCTTGTTACTGATAGGAGTTTTCTTGAACCACCTTTTACGTGTTTGCGTATGCCCTTATTGCTTGAGCTGCATGCTTTTAATGCCTGAAGTAATCTGTGACGGAAATTTATCAATGGGTCCCTGCAACTCACTATGAAGTGCGTAGCTGGAAAGTTCTCTTTAACGTGGTAAATGAAGAGTGGAGATATTGGAGGTTAAGGTGTGTTTTAGGACGCAACGCTTTCAGATACCGCTGTTCATATATTCTGTTTACAGAATGTCCAAAATTTATGTTGGTTTTTGAATTTGATGGCTTATGGTTGGCACTATTCTGGATGAAACAAATGGAGATCTAGTTGTAGCTCCTGCCACTGCCTTAAGGTTTAGACTTCGGATTTTGTTTCTATAGTTGTTTACATGTTCATATGGACATGTCGTTTCTGTGTGTAAACTGTTAGATTATGTGATTTGAGCATATGTAGATTGTAGTTGATTTTAGCTTATTGTTAAGTGGTAGAAGGCTGCACCATCGCTCCCTTAGTTTTAGGCTACATTCATTAAAGGTTTGATTGTTACCTCCAGTTGAGTGTTTGGTTGGATTGACTGGCAAGCAAAGGGGGGTGTGCGGTTGAAAATAGAAGTGTTGCTGGTGGAATTGGTGTAAAGATATATTTGAAGTTATCGGGACTTATTGTGGACCTCCATCACATAGTAGTTAGCTAACATTTGCATGTTGTAATGAAACAATAGCCATTTCTTTTATGTCCAAATAGAACTCAGTTCTCCAGCCCATCTGTGCTGATGGTGGTGCAATAGCCACACAACCCTAACTCCAGCAGCACTTCTAGTCTTCACTTGGTTTGTTCTGCAACATGATTCAGTAGCCAAGATATAAACAATGACCACCTACATGTATCGTCGCCGCTTCATGCATCAAAATGACACTGGAGTTTTGAAGGACAACGGCATGCTATGTGACAAGAGGCTGACAA
This sequence comes from Cnidoscolus chayamansa, assembly GCA_948266635.1. Lineage (NCBI taxonomy): Eukaryota > Viridiplantae > Streptophyta > Magnoliopsida > Malpighiales > Euphorbiaceae > Cnidoscolus > Cnidoscolus chayamansa. The sequence continues at coordinate 5,959 of CAOGCB010388245.1, read as the reverse complement.
CTAATACTTCTTAGGCAAGTATTCTGTCTCTGAAATATGGGTTTCATGGATCTAAAACGCCTTTTCCTTTAGCTATTTTAATGAACATGCTATTATGTATATTTCCTGTTCTCATATTGATTATTAATGACTAGATTAGGTCCGTGTATATAACAGGTAGTGCACCATATGTGCGTAGGTTCTCTCATCTGGTACCGAATAATCCCTTGCTTTCATCCTTGCCCAGTTGTTCAGTAGTTTTCCTGGCTGCTTTGATAGGTTATAGGTCCTTAGTTTCGCAGCTGAGCAAGTATGGCATATTTACAGTTAATTACCATCTTTTCAACACCATGTGACTAGATGATGTGCATTATTACAGAAGAATCTTATACTGGTCTAGACTACTCATATTATTTCCAAGCTATAAACTATCCCGTTTCTTTTTCTATACTATATCCATCAGTGTACTTGGCAATGATGACATAAGATAGCATTGGGCAGGCTCTATTACTGTGTATTTGGATAATAGGAGGTTATAATGATCTTTAGATGCTTACTTATCGAGAGACATACAAGGATCTAGAAGAATTTATAATATATTAGACAACATTTTAGGCCTTTTCATTGTGAAGAATATGCAAACGGAATGGTCCATTAGGGAGACTTGAATGGGTTTCAAGTTATCTAACTGGCTGACTTGATGTGTTCTAAAGCACATTATTTTCCCTATAGAACCCTGAGGCAGTTGCTAGAAAGTTGGAAAGCTTCTGCTCAAGTGCTGTATGAGGTTCTGTATGAATGAGATGGAGGGATAAGGGAATGTTGATTCTGGTAGTTATGTGGCATAACATGTTGCAATGGACATGATTAATTTGGCTGGAGTTTTTTTTTTTTATTTTATTTTTTTATATCAGGATTCACAGTCCAACATTAGTGGATTAGGTAGTTGATCTGAACTTAGCAATACTTGGTTTTAACCATTTGAGTTTTGGTTTTAGGAAGATGCCAAGTATTTTGCAAGTTCATAGCTGATTATTCTTCTGTTCTTTAGACACTTTTATTCGAATATAAACTTCAGAAGTTAAGAGTTTTCCTGAAAAGAGCTAGACTATTTTGCAAGTTAATAGATGATTATTCTTCTGTTCTTTAGACATTTTTAATCGAATATAAACTTCAGAAGTTGAGAGTTTTCCTGAAAAGAGCTAGACTGTCTTGATGTGATCTGTGGATACCTGTGGAGAAGGGCTACAAATCAAACGAATTGGGCTACAAATCAAAAAAATTGTAGTGACTATATGGTCCAGTCTTATTGTGAAGGTCGGCATGCATTTGGTGTTGTGAAAGCAAGGCTGCACTATAGGACCTTTGAAAGTTAATGGCCAACTTCTCTAAATTTTTTTTTCTACCAGATTTTGAAAGAAATTCTCAAGTGTGAACTGGTGTCTCAGCTTAATGTGAAGGTCAGCATGGTTTCTCCAGTGAAAAATGGCTCGTTACTCTCAGGGTAGTTATTCCTGCTGAAAATTAGATATAGAGATGCTTGGATACATAAAATCCAAATAAAAGTCAGATTCATGCTGTGAAATTTCAAGTTCTTTGGTTTACAAAGAGCAAGTAGATTTTGGTTAAGGAAATACATGTTGATCAAATAATATCAGGATGTACTAAGGCAAGATTGTGATTTAGTTTCTAATGTTTTTTTTTTTTTTTTTTTTTATGCACTGTACCCTTAGAACATCATCTAAGGTCATTTAGGTTCAGTTATATGAGTATATTACTTTGTGCATAAATAAAGCCTCTATATCGTTATTAAAGCAGACGCAAGCTCATATTTTCTCAGGCAGAGTCTAAGTTATTTATACTTTGTTGGTCTTGCATAAGATAAATTGTGGATAACACGTTATCGATATGCTTGTTTCTAGCTTACTATCTTTTAAAATCAACTTGCAATTTCTGGATTACTTTTCTAACTTTGTTTTGTTTAATGCTCTGCAGATGAAAAACTGGATATGAAGGCTGAGAAAGTCAGGTACTTCTTTTAAGTACCATTGATTTTATCTATTGGCCTCTACCCTAGATGGCAGCTTGAGACTGCATTATCCCACTTCGACCACTGAAGAGGAGGTGCCATCCAAACCAAGTATGGCAGAAGTGAGGTTTTAGTCTTCTGTTATTTAGTTAACAACAAAGTTTCTGCTCTCAAAATGATTTAAAAGGAAAAAGGAAGCTGACATGCTTTACTTTTGAAAAGGAACAAAAACTATTTAATGGTGAGCATTAATTGGTTCAGATTTGTGTCAAGTATCCCACATTGAAAGATTAGTTCTAACCTTTTAAGCCTTGGTTGGTGTAAGCCCATATAAGTTCATTCTCACCAGTGGACTCCCATTCATTCACCTCTACTCTTTCAATATTCAAAGTCTGTGACATGGTATCAGAGCCATTTCAGGTGTCAAGTGTCAACCATCTCGGTTGCCACTTGAGGAGTGTCAAGTATCCCACATCAATGTTCATGAGTTGTATGAGGGTCATGGGTCAATTGGTTAGTTTTAGCCTTTTAGCCTTGATTGGTTCAAGCCCATGTAAGTCCATTCTTACTCTCGGACTCATTCATTCACCTCTACCTTTTCAATATTCGAAGTTTGTGACAATCTTAATCCATCTTGCCTTTTGGTGTTAATGGTGAGTTCTAAGAACAAAATAAATTGATTATTCTGTGCTAAATCTGAGGAAGTAGTGAATTAATTTGAGAGAAGTCCAAGAACTCTACCCTCGTTTTAATCTGTAATTTCTACTGTTTCACTACCTACCCGTCTCACTCTCTTTAACATGGTGCTACCCTCTCGTTCCCGTCTATGTATGTGATGGTGCTGCCCTCTCTTCTGCCACCCAACGTATGTGTTTCTTCCTGGTCATTCTCTGAGAATTGCATTGGATATATGCAAACCCGGAGTTTGTGGTTTACTTGATTATTTTGCTATTTGGGTTTTGTCGACATGTTATGTTCTACTCTCTTGTTGACTCTTGATGTTGCATTTTTTTTTTTTGGTTTTCTATTTTAACTAAATTTAATTTTATGCCATTTGCACTTAGATAGCAACCTGGGGAAAAAAAAAAAAAAGAATTGAGTTATTGATCATTTTGTGCTTTTGTTGTTTTTCTTTTTTTAGAAATTTTTCTTAATTAATCAGAAAGTGGGATGCCAAGTATCACTATTCACAAAACCCATGCACCGATTTATTTTTAATTTAGATTGAATATTAATAAATTTCAAGTATAATTTATTTAGTAAAAGGAATTTGAGATTTTTTCAATTTAAGTAAAATAATTTCTGAGTTTTGTTTAAAGTACAATTTAAATGATTTTTAAAAATATTAGTTTTGAGTATTGTGGAATGGAATATTTAAAAAAATTAAATTTTCATTTTCATTTATTTAAAAATTAAATGGAATTTAAGACTCAGATGTTTTAAATTGTTAGTTTGTGGAATTTTATTGGTATTAAAATTCCTTTTCAATGTCTAATTTTTTTAAGTTAATAAATTTATTATTTTATTTTTTTATTGAAGTGATTGTATGTATTTGTTGAGAGTAATTTGGTGGACATACTATCTTCAATAGCTGATGTATATGTTTACAGGTACTTTTTTATGAGGTGAAAATGGAAGGGAATGGTTCTTTCTTGTAGTTTTGACCAAAAAAAAAAAAAATAAAATAAAAATGAAATGGAAAATTCACACCAAAAATGCAAATGGTGGGATTGGGAGACATGATCTTTTTTTATTTTTTACATATGTTTTTTCTATAGTTTAAAACTATATTATATATTTTGAACTTTTTAAATAAAATTCATCAAAACCAAATGATCAATTGTCCTAGTTCTGGTGTCACAGATAAACAACCGAATGGTCCATCCACAGTCAATTTTAGAAGCACGAGGTTGGAAAACTTTTGAGTGCATAGGCTGTTTTCGTTTATGAACACACACTGCTGCACACAGCAAAGCAGTATATTTGCCTTACGGGCTTAGCACGGTTGGTATTCAGATGGCAGAGTTGGTACCAAAGAGCTCGAGTCGGAGTTTCATCCTTTGGGTGGGCTCATTGTGCGCACAGGGCCCCTGAACTTTCTATCTAAGAGGCTGTTGTGTACCGTGATTTACCTTTCTCTTATACTGTCGGGCCGAGGTGAGAGGGGCCTTTAGAGTTAGAGTTGGGGGTTATCAACTTTTTTTTTTTTTTGGTACCAAAGCAAAGCAGTATATCCAAGGTGTCTAGTTATTGCTAGAACCCACTAAAATGTAGCAGACCCAAAACAAGTTCCATACATATAACTCTAAGAAACACCTCACCTAATAATGTTTCTTTCTTGCTGTCTTACATTGTAGGTTTGGGTACTTGGTTAAGAGCCTGTTTGGCATTTTGCTCTGTCAGAAAAAAGTGCTTTTGAAAAATGTAATTTAGGTATATAAAAAAAAAAAAAAAAACTATTTTAGTTGTACAAATATCTCTCAACCGTTCTTGTGACACATCCCAAATTCACAGTCCATATAGGTAAATAAAAGAGAAGATGAGAACTTAAATTTAACTAAGAGATCAACTCTTAGTACACATGGGTATCTTCTATTGCAGGATCACAAAGTTTGCTCTGTACCTGTGAATAGAGAGAGAGAGAGAGAGAGAGAGAGAGAGAGAGAGAGAGATGCCCTGCGTAGAAGATCATCATCAATAATTGAGCAACTCAACTTCTTGCATAAATCAAGCAATGCCTCAAAAAAAAAAGACAAAGAAGTAAATTTAAAACAAAAAAAGACAACTCAGAAACCAAAACCATAACAAGCATAAGCATAAATATTGATAGAGGCAAAGATACAAACACAAAGTAGGCGCTGGAAATGCGACGGAGGTCATTGATGGTGTGTAATGATCACTTGGGGTGAAATGGTTTCATCTCCTATCCTTTCAAACCCAAAACCAAGATTAACTAATCTATGAGTGAATCACTATTAGAAACACAAAGGAACATGAAAAATCTTGATGGGTTTTCTTGCTTCTGCTCCATTTCCATTTATGTAGCAGAAAAAAAGATCATACAACTTATATAAGCAAAACCTCGCATGCAATAATATCTTGACTGTTCCCCAGTTAATTTGTCGACATTAATTTTCTTTTATTTCAAGAAACATCTAATGATAAGTCTCTCAATAACAATTTCTAAAATTCGAATCTAAGGAAATATATATATATATAACAAGATTATTAATTTTCTACCCACATAATATAATCTTTATTTCAATGACAAAACAGTTGCTATATAATAATAGTATATGGAGCACTCACAGGCATAACTTGGGAACAAGTGAAACCCCACTTCTCACCCCTTCGAAAAAATAATGGTATATGTGGATGGATTATTGGAGAAGTTGGTTGAACAATATGGGCACACTCTTCATAAATCATAATAAAGTTAGTGGGACTCTTCCTCTTTTCTTTTGATTATTGATATGTTTTATATAAATTTTAAATTCCAATAAATCAATTTTTTTATAAAAAAAAAAAAAAAAAAAAAAATATATATATATATATATATATATATATATATATATTACCGTTATAAATTAATTTTTATATATTTTATTATTGAAATAAATAAATAAATAAATTGAGATATATCATCATTAAAATTTTAACATTTTTAAGAATATTGCAAAAACTCAAACATGTTTAACTCCTTTTACCTCTAGAAGTTTTTTTTTTTTTTTTAAAATTAAAACATTGCTTTTTTTTATAATTCTTATATTTCAAATAAATAAATTCAAATCTTTTTTAATTTAACAAAAAATATTTTAAAATAAATAAAACATTATATAAAAATTCATTTAGATTTTTTGAATGATTTTTTTATTTTTTATTTTTAATTAAGCCTAATAATCTAAATGTTATTTTGGAGAAAAAATAATAATTATAATATTTTTTAAAATA
>CAOGCB010387987.1:0-12009 GCA_948266635.1 Cnidoscolus chayamansa | reverse complement strand
TGTGTTGTGGGAAATGAATCATACTCAGTTTATCATAGGACACATCTAAGTCAGGAAACAAAGATTCCTTGAAGTCCATTTCATTGTATTACTTCAGTTTTGCTACATCCTTAAAAGATCATACACAGTTTCCTTCATTTGGGATCTCTAAGGCTTCACTAAGGTCCTAGACTCTCACAAAATACATTTTTCCTTTTATACTAGATGTGACTACATTCTCACTGTCAAAAGTAGCTAGGGTTTTGTAGAATTCCTAAACAACTTCAGGATAATAATCCTTCTTTATTTTCACCAAATTTTCCCAACCTTGAGCTACAAATAAATCCAGAAACCCAAAATTTACTAGTTCAAAGGTAGTCCAAAGTATGTACCTTGGAATGAAAAGAAACCGCATTACAGCTTGTGTGTTCGTCGGCTTTACTTTCTTGATGGGGGGCTCTGTAGGTTCGGATATTTTCACTTTCTTACTTGTTTTGCTCTGGTTTTCAATAGGAGCTTCAGTGTCTGATGAGTCTGAGGAACTGTAATAATGCATAACGCCTTTACCCTTCATAGCAGGTTTCTTGATGCAGACATTTTGCAGTTTTTGGTTTTTTGGGTGGAAAGCTAAGGAAAACTAGTTGAACCCTAACAGAGTAAGAGAGTGAGAAGAGTATATGAAACAAGAGAGGGGTGTCGTTCAAGTTTTTAAGTGTGCCTTTTTAATATGAAGTGACTTTTTTACGCTTAAGAAAGAAATGAAAATTCCACAACTGCCCCTCTGTTTCATGTTTTCTATAGCTGAGTTAGATAGGGACATGACTATCATTTTTTAATCACATTATCTGACCTTTTGCTTTCTCTTCTTCCTGAAGTCAATAGCATTTCCAAAATCAGTCTTGCTAATTTTGAGGTTTTACTTAGCTAATTTTGAATTTTTGTTTCGCTACTTTTGACATTAGCAAGGCTAAAATCATTCATGACGATTTTAGCTTAGCTAGTTTTCCAACTAACTTCTTGTCACTGCTTTTCTACCACATAGCAACAATCATAATTCATATAGTAGCAATCATGAGTCATATCAAAAGAAGTTCAGATGCTATAAATACTTGAAAGAATTATGTATCTGTAATGCAATTATTTCAAGATCTATCCATATTTTGTAATTCAATAATTCCTAGTTCCCTTCTTATCCTACAAAATATCTCTTCACTTAAAGGTTTGGTGAAGATATCAGCAAGTTGGTTTTTAGTTTTCACAAATTCTAATATGATATCTCCATTTTTTACATGGTCTCTTATAAAGTGATGTCTAATCTCAATATGTTTGGTTCTAGAATGCTGAACATGATTTTTTAACAAATTTATGGCACTTGTGTTGTAACATCTGATTGGCATGCAACTCTCTTTGATTCCATAATCCTCTAATTATTGCTTCAACCATAAGATTTGAGCAACACAGTTGCCTGCTGCAACATATTCAGCTTCAGCAGTTGATAAGGCAATAGAGGACTATTTCTTACTATGCCAAGTAATTAAAGCAAAACCAAGGAATTGACATGTTCCTGAGGTGCTTTTTCTGTCTAATCTACTACCAGTAAAGTCAGAGTCACTATATCCTATAAGTCTTATGTTTTTCTCCTTTGGATTTCATATCACTATAGAGATTATGCCTACAAGATATCTGAAAAATCTTTTTATAGTAGTCATGTGTGACTCTTTTGGACAAGATTGAAATCTAGCACATAAGCACACACTAAAGTGAATGTCAGGTCTGGATGCAGTCAAGTAGAGAAGGGATCCAATCATACCTCTGTATAATCTTTAATCAACTTCTTTACCTTTCTCATCTTTGTCCAGCTTGATGTTGGTGTTCATTGGAGTGCCTATTTTCTTATTTTCTTTACCTTTCTCATCTTTGATGCACTTAGATTGATTTATGAAGATTCCATCACTTATTTGTTTGATCTTCATTCCAAGAAAGTAGGTAAGTTCTTCCATGAAGCTCATTTCAAATTCAGCATGCATTATCTTAGAAAATTTCTTACACAAATTCTCATTAGTAGCACCAAAAATGATATCATCAACATAAGTTTGCACAATAAGTATATCAATTTTGTGATTCTTTATGAACAAGGTTTTATCCACTTTTCCTCTTTTAAATCCATTTTCTAATAAAAATTTGCTTAGTCTTTCTTACCATGGTCTAAGAGCCTGTTTCAGTCCATAGAGTGCTTTGTCAAGCTTAAATACAGTGGTAGGATGTATAGGATCTTCAAAACCTGGGGGTTGAGCTACATAAACTTCTTCTTCTATATAGCTATTTAAAAATGCACTTTTAACATCCATTTGGTATAACAGAAAGTTACTATAGCATGCATATGCACACAACATTCTTATTGCTTCTAATCTTGCTATTGGTGCAAATGTCTCATCAAAATCTATTCCTTAATCTTGATTGTATCCTTGTGCCACTAGCCTAGCTTTGTTTCTGGTTACATTTTCAAGTTCATCCATTTTGTTCCTAAACACCCATTTAGTTCCTATGATTGAGCAATTTCTGGGTTTAGGGACTAATTTCCATACTTTTTTTTCTTTCAAACTGGTTTATTTCTTCTTGCATGGCTAAGATCCAATATTCATCATGTTGTGCTTCTTCATAAGTTTTAGGTTCTTACAGTGATATAAAAGCAACATTTCCATGATATATTTGGATTTGACCTCTAGTCATGACTTTTTAAGAATGTTCACCTAAGATACCTTGTCTAGGATGGTCTTTGTGAAATCTCCATTCTGTAGGAAGATCATCATGATGTGGTTCATCTAATTGCAATTCTGTAAGATTAGATTCTTGTTCTACAATGTCTTCATTTAGAGTTTGATCATTAGAATTTCTATTTTCACTTGACACAGCATCTTGAATATTTGTCTTGGGTTTATTTTCTCCATTTATTTCAAGGTTTAGACTTCTAAAGGTTTCTTCAATTTCATTTTCAGCTAGATCATTTCTTCTTAGAGTAGGGTGTGATTCATCAAAGACTACATTAACTGATTCTTCACTGTCCAATTTTTCCTGTTAAACACCCTATAAGACTTACTATTGTTTGAGTAACCAAGGAAAATTCCTTTTGTTACCTTAGCATCAAACTTCTTTAAATTGTCTTTACTGTTTAGAATATAGCATTTACAGCCAAAGACATGAAAGTTAGATATGTTTGGTTTCTTCCCTTTCCAAAGTTCATAAGGAGTTCTCTTTAGTATAGCCCTAATAGTGACTCTGTTCACAATATAACAGGCTGTATTTATAGCTTCTGCTTAGAAGAACTTAGGAAGATTATTCTCATTTAGCATGGTTCTTCCCATTTCTTATAGAGTTTTATTTTTCCTCTCAATAATTTCATTTTGTTGAGGGGTCCTAGGAGCAGAAAATGAACGAAATATTCCTAGTTTAGAGCATAATTCATCAAATAAGCTATTTTCAAACTCCTTTCCATGATCACTTCTTAGTGAAGTAATTTTAAGTTTTTCTCATTTTGAACTTTTATACAAAATTTCTCATATATTTCAAATGTTTCATCCTTATGAGTGAGGAAGAATACCTAAGTATATCTAGAGTAGTCATCTACAATCATAATGCATAAGATTTTCCTCCTATACTCATTGGTGTAATTGGTCCAAATAAGTCTAAATGCAAAAATTCCAAGACTCTGGAGGTTGTTACAATAATTTTTTTATTTGAAGTTAATTCTGGTTTGTTTACCAAGAGAGAATGCTTTGCAAGGATAATCCTTTTCAAAATTTAGCTTAGGCGGTCCCCTGACTAAATCCTTCTTAGAAATTTTTGAAATTAGATGCATGTTGACATGTCCAAGTTTTCTATGCCACAACCAACTATTTTCATTTAAGGTAACTAGGCATTTTTCATTGTTCTGAATGTAATCCAAATCTAGCATATATACATTTTCATGTCTAGGTACTATGAATAGTGTATGACCATTTATATTAGTAATTTCACAGTGAGTGGTGAAAAAGATTACCTTGAATCCCTTGTCACACAATTGACTTACACTTAGAAGATTGAATTTCAGTCCTTGGACCAGGGAACCATTCTCAATGCAAGGCTGATGTCCTATAGTGCCATTTCTTATGATTTGAGTTTTTCCTTTGTCACCAAATCTGACAAATCCTTTATTTTTCATGGTCAGTTTTAAGAAGTTGCTTTTTTCTCCTGTCATATGTCTTAAACATCCATTGTCAACACACCATTTATTTGATTCCTCTCCATTCCTCAGGCACACCTGTCAAATTATTGATCATAATTTAGGTTTTTTTTAGGTCCTTAAATGTTAGCATTAGTGGATATGGATCCTTTTGGCACCCATATCATTTTTGTACTAAAGAATCTTTTTCTGATGAAGCATGAATGAATCAAATTTCCAGCTTTATTACAGTAGAAATATGTAACAGTAGGCATATAGGATGAAGTTGCTTTTACAAAATAGTTTTTACATCTTAGGTAAGTTTCTGTATCCTATACCGGATTTTTCTCTTGACATTCTTTGTGATCCTAGAAGTAAATCTTGGTTTTGTTTTCCTTTTGTAAATCTAGATAAATCATTTGTCAAGATATTCACTTGTTTTTCTAGACTTTGATTTTTTCTGATAAGCAGGTCACTGTTCTTGTTGAGTTGATCTAGTTCATTTTTTTGTTCCTTGACCAATCCTGATTGAACCTTAAGAGGCTTATTTTCATTCTGGATTTCATTTTGGATATCTAGTTCTAAATTTTTAATGTTTCATTTTCTAACTTTAGGTGATTGCATTTTTTCTTATAATTCTTGTACTCATTGTAGACTCTAGTAAATACAATTTCTAATTCTTCTATATTTGGAGAGTCAAAATCATTTACCTTAAGGTCTGATTTGATTGAAGTCTCTAAGAGTTCCTCCAGTGCCATTCTACAAGTTTCTGCACCTTCATCTTCATTTTCTAAAGAACTGATGTCTAAGGCAGTTCATACTACAATCATGGCTCTCTTCCCTTTTTCTTCTTTACTTCTTCTTTTCCTCAATCTGGGACAGGTAGGCCTGATATGTCTTGGCTTAGTACATTCATAACATACTAGTTCCTTTGATTCCTTCTAAATAGGAGATGTTGCATCTTCTTTAGGATTATATTTCTTGATGAATTTCTTGTTTTTCTTTCCTCCTTTCCAAAAGCTCTTCTAAATCTTCTGGCCAGCATGGCCATTTCTTCATCTTCACTTGAGCAGCTTGATGAGTCAGACTGTGAAATTTTGAGAGCAAATGATCTGCTTTTGTCCATTGTTGCATAATCTATTTTTAAAGCTAGACCCTTTTTAGTTATCTCTTTTTCTGTGATGTCCTTTTTGAACATCATCTCATGGGCAATGAGTGACCTAATAAGCTCATCATATGTAAAACTTGAAAAGTCCTTGGTGTCAAAGATGACAGTAGTTTTAGCTTCCCAAGATTTAGGCAAAGATCTTAGGATTTTCTTTACAAGCTCTTCTTCTTCAAATCTTTTTCCAAAAGCTTTTAGAAGATTTGTCAAGTCTGTGAATCTAGTACTCATATTAGCAATTGATTCTCCTGGCTTCATCTCAAATAATTCATAATCTCTCAGCAGTATATTTTCTTTGGATTCCTTGACCTGATTTGTTCCTTCATGTGTAACTTCTAGTTTTTCCCATATTTCTTTAGCTGATTCATAACCAGAAACTCTATTATATTCATTTAAGTCTAAGGAACAATGTAAGATATTTATAGCTTTGGCATTTGCTGAAATTCTTCTCCAATCATTATTAGTATATTCTGCTTCTGTTTTAGGGATAGGAGCTTTTCCTTCTTCAGTTTTCATTGGAACAAAAGGACCATTTTGTATAATTATCTAGGCTTCAATGTTTACTGATTGAATGAAATTTCTCATTCTGGTTTTCCAGAAAGAGTAATTAGATCCATTAAACAAGGGTGGTCTTGTGATTGAGTATCCTTCTGCTAAGGGTACAGAAACTCCAACGCTGTTTGAAGTACTAGCCATTTTGAGATCTTCCTAAGGTGGTTAAACCTTGAGCAATAGGATTAGGCTCTGATACCAATTTGTTATCCTAAAGTTAAGTGACTAAGAAGGGGTGAATTGGTCACTTTTTTTATTTTTCTTGAATTTCTAAGTTATTGCTCTAAACTTGTGTATAAAATTGTGAATACATACTTCAAATGTGAATCCTATTCTGATTTATTTTTCTATCTTTGGTCAAATAATGATAGAAAAAAATAAATTTAGCTTAACTAATTTTTGTTTGTGGGAGAGTTACTGTTTAAATTAGAGACTCAACATATACTTAAAAACATATTTAAATCATCCCTTAAACCCCCATAGAACATAACATGATCACAACATATTAAATCCCAACAATTTAGGTCAAAATTGCTAGACAAAGGACTCGGCAGCAGGTTTGACGACTGAAGGTCATTTGTATAGAGACTTTCATATGCCGTTCCCTTCCTTTGGCACCAGGTTCAGCGGTCGAAAGTCCAACCTTTGGCTACTGAAGTTGGACTTCCATTTTATTCCTCTTAGTTACTCCCCAGTTTCGGCTGCCTAACACCCTTTAAGCCGCCGAACCTGGGTTTTGGCAGTAGCCAAAACTTGGGTTCTTAGCATGATTTTCATGCCCAAACCTGCAACTCAACCTCAATTTCATTCCTAAACATTCCATTCATCATTTGCAACTCATTTAACATCAATTCAGATACATACAACTCAATTTCATCACATTCATGCATTTTTTCATGAATTTTCTAACTTTCATAAAACTAAAATTTTGATTTCCTTCTATTCTTAACATGCATTTACTTTTAATCACTCTAACATATTCTAACATCCTTTATACACATTAAAAAATGCATACTTATAACATTGGACATACATAGCACATTTCATGAAACATGATATCATCACATAATATATAGCATAACCTTATTACATATATACATAACGTAACGTAGCATTCTTACATCATTCTCATTACATATAAATTTATATACTTTCTATTCTAACTCTCAACGGTGAAACAGGTAGGGGTACTGTTGAATCATGGATTTCCTAGTTTCCCAGGTACATTCCTAAACATTATGTTGATTCCATAGTACTTTAACTATAGGTATCTCCTTGTTCCATATTTTCTTGATCTATGTGTCTAGAATCCTGACAGATTGCTTTACATACGTGAGATTTTCTGTAATCTCAAACTCTGGCTCTTTGAGTACCTTGCTAGGATCTTACACGTGCTTTCTTAGCATCGACACATGGGAAACATGATGAATCCTCTCCATGGACGAAGGTAAATCTAGCCTGTAGGTAACATCACTTAATTTTTGTACTATCTCATATGGTTCAATGTACCTAGGAGCCAACTTACCCTTTCTTCCAAAACAAACCACCCCTTTTATAGGAGATACTTTCAGTAATACCATGTCCCCCTCTTGAAACACTATTTGTCTCCGTCTGACATCAGCATAACTTTTCTGCCCGCTGACTATGGTCCTCAATCTTTCCCTAATTATGGGAATCACACTATTGGTAACTTCCATAATTTCAAGCCTAGCCAATGTAAGTTCTTTGACTTCTTCCCAACATATAGGAGATCTACACTTTCTTCCATGCAAAGCCTTATACGGAGTCGTTCCTATGCTCAAATGGTAGTTGTTGTTGTAAGCAAACTCCACCAACGGTAGATGTTGCTTCAAAGAACCTCCAAAATCCAACACACACATCCGAAGCATATCTTCAATTGTCTTAATGGTCCTCTCAGATTGCCCATCTATCTATGGATGGAAGGCCGAGTTAAAGTTTAGCTGTGTCCCTAAAGCATTTTACAAACTTCTCCAGAATCATGAGGTAAACTAGGGTCCTTTATCAGATACTATAAATACGCCGTACCATGCAATCTGATGATCTCCTCCATGTAGATCTATGTCAATCTGTCTACAGAGTACCCAGTTCTTATCGATAGGATGTGTGCCAGCTTCGTGAATCTATCAACTAGCACTCATATTGAGTCACACCTGTTGGAACTAACTGACAGTCCAATAATAAAATTCATAGAAAATCTGTATTCCCACTTCCACTATGGGGATCGGTAGTGGGTTCAATATCCCTGCTAGCTTTTGGTGCTCCAACTTGACCTTCTGACACACTTCATACAATGATACGAACATGGTGATCCCCCTCTTCATTACAAGCCACCAATAGACTTTCTTTAAATCTTGATACATTTTCGTGGCCCTAGGGTGAACACTATAGCGAGCATCATGTGCTTCACTCATAATGTTTCCCTTTAATGCAACATCATCTGGCACACATAATATGTTCCCAAATCGGAGAATACCTTGGCTGTCAAATCTGAACTCATTATTCTCTCCATTTTGTGCTGACCTAGCAATTATGACCAACTATGGGTCTTCATTCTATTTCTGAGCCACTTACTCCAAAAATACTGGAGTTACTTTTATCTGTGCCACTAAAGCACCATTTTCTGCTATCTGCAGTCAAAGCCCTTCGTCGATTAGTTTGTACCACTCTATGACTATCGATCGTGGTACTGTAGTGATGTGAGATAGACTACTCCATGATTTCCGACTAAGGACATCAGCTACTACATTCCGAACTTATAGTTCGGCCACAAAAACTAGGTGGCCGAACTTCACCTATAAAATGAAGGGTTACTCAATTAGAGAAGAGTTTGCAAGTTCACATTCTTCTCTCAATCGGCATAAAAGCTCCCAAACCTTAAGATCTTAAAAGTTTGAATAGAATAGGTGTGTTTTGGAAGGAAAACATACAAATATCAAAAGATTTCGAAGAAGTTGCAAGATTAAAGGAAAAATAGGCCAAGAAGTGAGAAAATGTATCAAACTAGACATTCCAACAAGTTTAAACTCTAAATCCAGGTTAGTAAAGATGCATTGGAATTGAAGTGGTAACATGCATGTTAAATAAAGGAAGTTTTGGGAAGGATTTCGTTAAATGTTGAAGTTAAAGACAACCAAGCCAAAAAATGATCAAAGACAAATTGTAAAGTGTTAAAAGGACATAGGATATTGTCTAAGACACTAAACTACTGAAATATGTTAATGCATGTTAAAGATTTTTAAGGAGATTGAATGTAGTAAAAATATAAAGTTATTTGTACATAGGATAATGAATGAATTAATGAGATTGAGATGCATGTTGTTTTGAATGTTGAAATGGTGTTTATTGAGATGAATGGATGATGAATAAATGTTGGAAGTGTAAAAAATATGTGAAATATAGGTTTTGGGTTAGTTAAAATGTAAAAGGGTTCGATTTTGGCATTCTACCAAAACCCAGTTTAAACCGCCAAAGGTGGCTTTTGGCTGCCAAAACTAGGCTCATGTGTTGAGTTATGGTAGCCAAACCATGCTACTGAAAAGAGACTTTTGTCTCTGTAAGGGGACTTTCGGCCACTGAACCTACTGTCGAAACTCCCATGCCTAACAATTTTAACCTAAGTTGAAATGTACATTTTAATGTCATTATTTGTTATGTGAATTGGGAGTTTTGGAAATATTCTAAATTATGTTAAAGGTTTATAGTTAGTCTTTAACCCTTAGTCCAAAATACAGGATCAGATCCTGGGAACTAGAGAATTTAGTGACGAACTAGGGATTTATCAATACATCAATTTTTAGGTAAGTATATATAAATTAAAATGTTTTATAATAAAAAAGATTAAATATTTATATCATGTTCATGCATCATGAATATTATAGGATGTTTGCATTAAAATACAAGATATGATGCATTGCATAATTTGCATATTACATATATGTGAAGGGTAATGTTGAATGATCTATGATCCACCTATATTTATATTATGTTATGACCCATAGAAATTATTCCTAGGAATTTTCTTCAGAATGTACTTTGAATATTCGTTTTGAATATCCCTTGGAATGTACCACGTACCAACCCTCGAATGACTTATTACATGATCTTGGGATATTCCATAGGATATGCATGTTATGTTTACATATATGGTAAGTCTAAGATGGCTAAAATAAGTTTTTTCACATTAAATACCAACGGAAAAATGTAAAGCATGCAAAGTATTGATAGTTCCCATAAGATGGCTTATCAATTGGAACTACTTAGGGATCTTGGTGACAATATTACTTTATGCGAAATGTTTGAAGGTGTTGCATACACGTGCATGAAAAGTATATTTTTACAATTATATTTTCTGTAGTTGTTCACTAAACTATTCATATAGCTTACCCATTTTATGTATAACACCTCTACTGGGATCTTGAAAAGTACGGATAGAGTGTGTAACTCTTATAATATACCATATTCAATCGTCTAATAATTAATTACAATTAACAAATTTAAATCAAACAAAAAAATAAACCAAAGGATAAAAGTAATATTTACATATTTATATTAATAAACATTAAATTATCAAAATTACTAATTCAACTTCTATACAATCCTAAGTACATGTCGGTCATCAAAAACATCTACTTTAATAGTACAAACTAGCTATAGTGACGACTTCCCTGTAGCAAAATTTTTCATCGTATACTCTACTCCCGCTGCTTAGAACCTACGTGTGGTAAAAACTAGAGTTGGCAATTCGTGTTGGCGGGTCATAAAAGTGTCGTGTCAATATACACTGATAATGGCTAACCCGAACCCGACACATTTAAGTAATCATGTCAGGATGCTCAACCCTAACTCGGACATATTTATTAAACATGTTAAACCCGTTAAATAATTAAGTTATTGTTATATCATATAACACGCCACTACATGTTTAATTCATTTAAATAAATAGTCATTTTAGTCTCATAACACAATTCATTTAACATATTAAAATAAATTAAAATTAAATAATATTATATAACTATACTATTAATATCTATATAACTATTATTTAAATCAAAATATTTATAAATCAACTAAATTTACATATATTTATATGAAATAAAGTGGATGAGATAATTTTATATTTTACAAATGAATGTTTAAGATTAAAATATTACTATTGTAAATAAAATTTAATTATCTAACAAATTTAATTTAAATAAATAGATTATAACACCTATAAAATATTTAAATGAATTAATATAAATTATGTTAATTATTAACCTATTTAAATAAATGGGTCATTCCAAGTCTAATCAAGTTAAGCATGTCAACTCGTTTAGACATGTATTTTTATCGTGTCATAAACGGATTGACTCGTTTATGACCAAAACTCACTTAACTACGTGTCGTATCGTGTCGTGTAAACGGATCGTGTAAAAAATTGCCAGCTCTAGTAACAACCAGCACACTAAGATTTATGCCCAGTGGTTGTATATATATATATATATATATATATATATATATATATATATATATATATATATAAAAAAAAAAATATAAAAAAAAGACCAAGGGATTTTTTTAAATAAAAAACTCAATTAATAAAATGTGATAGAAAACTTCAAGAAGACGAAGTTCTGCATTTGGATGAGACAACTCCACCTGATTCAAAGGGAACAAGAAAGGGGAAATTATCAAGGGCAACTACATAACAAGAGAGAGAGAGAGAGAGAGGTGAAGATGGGAAGGGGTTATGTACGAAAAATATAGTGCCAAAGACACGAATGTAATCTCCTAATATCTGAAACCATCTATAAATCCATATAGAAGTGTGCAAAATAGTGAAATCTGTGGCAATGTAATCTCCATATCACAAGCCAGATCAAACAAGAAAAATATTCAGTGCTTCAGAAATCATTACAAGTGCATCAGAAAGGTTTTACCTTTGTTTTAAGTTCATTAATCACATCCGCCACATTGCTCTGTTTAGGTAATCTAATATTATGAATTACCACCTGCAAACAGTTATAGCAAGATTAGAAGAATGGCTTAAAGATACTCCAGAAAAGAGTGCCAAAAGATTACCTCATCTTTAGTGGCATGATGGAAAGTAACTTTA